>JAKOGI010000214.1:892584-900489 GCA_029747015.1 Carnegiea gigantea
TCTTTCAAAAAACCAAGGTTTTACAAATTGTAAACAGATAAGAAATAAGAAATAGTAAAAATTGACAACCCATAGTACTTTACTTTTTTCCCCCCCCCCCCCCCCGGGGGGATTATTTGCATCAAGTTTAGGAATGAGACTTTCAATATCATGATGAGTACCAGCTATGGCCTTTACCTCCGAAACAGCCTGTCCAGTGAAAACTTTCACATAGGCAACTGTAGACAACCCACGGGCCTATTTCACTTAGACCATATCCAGCAGATCCCCCTCGTCCATTTGATGCACTGTTCACAGTTACATGTAGCATTAATAATCATTAGGGAAAGGCAGAGTGAAACAAAAGATGAAATCAATTTTAAACAGAAAAATACAAATAGGTAATATGCATAACCTGGCTGCACCATTTCTCATCATCTACTTCCATCACTCATGGTTCTTTCAGGTTTATAGCCAGTGCCTGAGACTGACCACAGTACAAACAACGCGATGCTCCAATTTCAGAGGATTTGGGAAGACAATGGATAAATTCTGATAAGAAGTCAGCAGCAAGGCCTGCAATGTACCATGCAGCTATTTAGATTCAATCAGAAAGGGCAACCGCAATTCAACTGGGAAACCAGATCCATCTTTTAGCAATAAAATAGCCCGTTCCCCAAAGTCAGCCAAAACCGATGGCAGTCTTTTAAAATTCAATGAAAAACTATTTATAACAAATCAGATGCTTTGGCTCAAAATGTGAATAGGCTGATGAACCAAGAAAAGAACCAAATCAATACCCTAGAATTCTGCAGGGAGAAGTCCTTTGGGTGCCGGGAGGGAAGATGATCTTGGGAGGGAAGATGGCCCATGCAAACACTCATGGATTCTAGCACAAACATGGGTCCTAGCATAATTAATATGTTGGATTAGAAAACTTGCATAGGGAAGCATCACCATCTCAGACCTCCTCCCCCAACATTTCTGTTTAACCACTGGAGGAAAGCGTGTAGACAAGTCAAATCCGTGCAAACTTACCCCTACAATTTAATTGCAGAGAGGTTGTTTCCATCAGAACCTAGATTTCAAAGGCATTGGTTGTTTACTCACCATAACAGGACAATTTAGTGAAATGTTTCCCTTCGGGGGCAAAATTACTCAAGGATGAAAAAAATTCTCGATAGTGATTTTCATAGCTACCCAGAAAGTGGCCATCAGAATGCTAAACCTCGATTAAAAGAAAACGAGTAGTATGAATGCAGAGCTGCCATCCCCTCTCCCCTAGTTAGAGAAGAAATTCTATGTACTTCCCCACTAGGGAATTATACGAGCCTCCTCTAGCTTATGAAGTAATGAACTTTTAAACACATGCAATTCTTGGAGTGCAACATCAGAATTCAGCAGTGAACCCTAGAGTTAAAACAAGTGAGAGATCTCAGTGGTAATTGACCACATGTTTACGAAGATTTTGCAAAGCGTTTTTGGACACCAATAATCCATAATTTGGGGGCATCGGACATCAATTCACTAATCTATGCCTTTGAAACAGCGTCCAAGACCTGTACTTTGAGGCAATTATTTTGTATATACAATCACTGATTCAAACATACATTGACTTAGTTATTTAATGATCTTATACCTTACATATCACATAAATGATAGTACTGGGAAATATGAAGGAAATATATCACCTACATATAATAAGTTACCACATCATCAAATTTTTAAGTCAAAGTGTCCATAACTGAGTGTTCCGATAAATAAAGTAAATATCCCTAAAGTTCAGGGATGCAATGTCATTGACTAACAGATATGGCAATATGTTATCACATGAAAATAGTGAGAAAAGTGAAGGAAAATATACTATTTATATGAGACATAAGCAAAAAAATCATCAAATCACTAAGTCAAACATAGATTAACCGAAGGACAGCAGATACAGAATGAATACCCTTAAAGTAGGTGCTATTCGTTAAGTATGGATCTTAGTTACACAATTCAGTAGCGCCCTGGATCCACAAGCTGGGAACCTCACCCCAATTAGAAACTTGATGTGCTGAATCACATCCGAAGTTTTAATGCTTGCCAACCCAAATTTGATGATGAACACTCAACGAAACCTCAAAACAGGTTCGATATGGACGAGCTAAAACATCACTTTCTATTCACTATTTCCCAAGTATAATTTAATAGCATGCTTCATTAGAAGCCCTAAAGCCTTCAGCTCTCCACTTTCTTAGTTTTCTCCTTTTAAAATCAGATCACTTTCTTAAATTATAGTGAATTATTCCCATCAAACACTGTTAGTCTGTTTATCTTTTACTCCTACATTGTAGCTTATTAAATAATTAATATTTTTAATAAGGTTAAGTATCTTCATTCTGGTTAGAGATCTAAATAAATGTTAACAGCGAATTATGATACTAAATAGCATCTGAATGGACCTACCCCCGCAATCATGGAATTGCAAGTTCTGATGCCAAACTCATTCTTCGCTCCCGAGTGATCTCTAATCCTGTAAGGTATGGATTATTGGTATCCAATACCACCAAAATACGGACTATTGGCTTCCAAAAACCCTTTTCCAAAAGGCATAGACTTAGGATGAAACACATATGAGTTACAAAGTCTCTTTGCCATATTAAAACATTACAAAGCTTCAATCCAACTTTTTACATAGAAGTTAACTATACACATTTAGATACAGATACTTCCCACTATCTTCAGCTGTTTACCATTTAAAATGGCTCACAGTTAAATGTTGTACTGTGGACATAAGATGATGGGGAATATAAGATATAAGGTTACAAAATCCATGCAAAAAAATCAATCTTTCAAGCAAGTAGAGACCAACGTAAGTGTGCTCAACATAGGAGCTTTCAAGCAAGTAAAGACATTCACCAACTGCCTGAATTTATCCATATTGGTACCAAATAGAGACCAAGCTACATAGCAGTTTTCAAGCAAGGACTTGCATGACAAAAGCCAGCATTAAGGCCAAGCTGTGACACCAAATTGATGGCAAAAGGGAGAATTCGCACTCCAAAAATCAATAATACTCACATTTCATAAATTACAAATCCAAAAGACATCACACAAGGTCCCCATTTATAAGCTAATACATCACTTACAAAAAATTTAACTTCCCGAACACAGTCCTAAATAAATATGGAAAATAAAATATGAAATAACTAACAATTAATATTTATTCCCATTAAGCTGAGGAGTATGCCTAAAAGAAGTATAAGACTGCAAAGCAGATCCCTAACGCCAGGTCTGTCAGACTTAAGCCTCAAGCTCAGATAGTCAAACTCTTACTATGGGTGGAACTCTTTCATTTCCCCCTTCTTAAAGCGTAAGCTAATAGGAATTAACATACTCGAGTCAGCAATCACTTCATCTTAATTTCTACACAGCAATCCCAGAGAAAAGACCATCAGATATATACAAAGGAGTAACAGAGTATATTTCTTTTTCTTGAAAAACAGAGGAGGCAGAGAGATGGACACATGGATGCAATTCACCCATTACCATCTAGGGATATCAGCTTACCTAGATATCCAAATAAAGCTACATGTCAGCATCTGCAACTTACCTCCTTTCAGCCAAAACCAGCGCTGAGAACTTAACATGTCAGAATCATGAACTGCTTTTCTTGTCTCTGTGTTTCCTAAGACATTTTGGCTTTGCGAACATATCCAACAACACCCCCCCCATGCCACCCCACCCCTCCACCCCCCAAGCAAAGGGAACGAAACTTCTTAGAAAACTGGAATCAAAATAAACTAAAACTAAGACAACCGAAAAACTACCAGAAAAGTAGGAAAATATGAAAGCTGTTCATACATTCATAACAGTAAATCAATAGAGCTGATCAACATGCAAGGTAATTTACCTCCAAAGGGCAGGCATAGGTGTGAAACTAATCAACAGTTGCACTCACAATGGCCAAATCAGAGATAAGGTGATAAGCCAGTGATCTTGGAGTACTATTCTTCAGAAAGAACCCACTTCATTAATTAGCACAACTTGGCCATCCTCATCAGGACATAACTTGGCAACAAATTGCCCATATCTCTCTAAAACAGCTATCAGAGAAGCGAAGCTCGTGAATCTAATATTACGGAAGAGTTTGCGCACTACTTTGAGTGTGACATCTGAACCACGAACAGGGATCACATTTTATCTACTAATGATACGAGCTCTCGTGCAATCTTGCCTCTAAAGATGCTCGTTAGCAATCGTGAGTTCTCACAATGCAAGCTGCTTAGGTCTCTGAAGCTTGAGCCACACTTTGGAGGAAGGAACTCCCAGATCAGGGGCATTTCAGAAATCTTTCAAAACAAATGGCTGCAGTAAAAATAAATACAAACTCCACATAAATCATACAGAAACAAAAGTATACTTATCTCCTTTGTTTGAACAAGCAAGGCGCCAATTGACCACAAAACTGGGTTTATCTTCCACATTATCTTTTGGATACTTGTATAACAAAACAGCATTCTTCACTATATAAAATGTCCTTTTAGGGTCTGTTCGTTATGAACATATTGAACTTGCTACCTACACCAACATGCTCCAACCTGCAAACTACTAGTCAAACCTGCTTCATTATGCTCCAACCTGCTTAAACATATTGAAACCTATTTACTGCTAGTCAAACTTGTTCCATCCTATTCCAACCCACTCACAAACTTGCTTCTAAAGTGCTCCAATCTAGTCAAACCAGATCCAATCTACTCTAACCCGCTTTCTACTGGTCAAATTTGCTCAAATATGCTCTAACCTGCTCCAACAAACTAACCATTCCTCCAATATGCTCATAACGAACAAGCCCTTAGTATATTTCCTTCTTTATCATCCTCTCTCATTCCTAATACATGGTAAAAGCTAAGACTTTTATAAGCCAAAATTATTCCAAACAGATTAACCCATGCTTTGATGAGCCTCCATTGAGATTATAAGAAACTGGACAAGACTGAACAAGATAGAAAGAAAACAAGCACATGGAAAACCTTGGTACCTTCTAATTGTTTATCAATCAAAAGCATATACAATTATACATGGATCATGTATCCATGCAAGTGGCATCAAAGAGTTTCCCTGATCATTACCCCCTTCATTAATCACTCCCCAATGCCATCCCCCACTATCATCATCGAACATCTTTAAATGAAAGCACATATTCGTGGAAGGGGCATATCATGTTCTCTGGCAAATCATACCAGGTGTGGGTATTAGCAATTTAGCATATTAGCCTCATATAGTCCAAAACTGCAGTTGTGAGAGATGGGGTTTTTAATTATGTGAAGAGCACACTACTGGAAGATAAGCTAGGGACTACTTAGCAGCTAGGTTATGAAATCTGGAAAGAGCAAATCCCTTTGCTAATTCCTGAAGAACTTAACTGGCACGAAATTAACCTGAGGGGTTCAGAAATCAGAACCAGGCTGCCATTAGATTGTTACGTGTGACAATGGTGGAACGTCGCCATTCCCTGTCCTAGTTATTCCTCCATTGAGTGGAGGTTCGGTAATCTCTTTCCCTGTTCCCTCCTGCCCAGCTATGCATGGAACTCTAGAACTTGACATGGGTTACCCTTTCAATTGCGGTGTAGTGCTGGCATTCCCTAGTTACTGCACCATTCTCCTTCAGGTGATCATCACAAGACGCAGGTTTTTTTTAGTCCTTTTTTTAAAAAAAAAACAAGGGGAATAAGCCTTAGTATTTTCTCAAGGGTATATCCACTATCTTACTTGCACAAAGCTTCAGTATTTTCCCAAGGGCATGTCACCTATCTTAGCTCGCATTGCAGGATTTCAAACTGTGTAGTATAACTGTTCTATGCTTTTCTATTTAAAGAATGAATGGTGTGCGTGGACATGACAGAGAACCAAGACAGATGAAGAATACTATAAGTTTAATATATGCAACAAGAACAAAAACAAATGTCCCACCTTGCTATTAGTGGAATAAGTATGTCCCACCTTGCTATTAGTGGAATAAGTCATTCCAACAGTCCTCGATAGCTGCAACAACCTTTTTCTGTTTGCAACAATGTCTGAGAACTATCTCCCAAGTCCAGGCTTTTGGCGGCAAAAGCTTCTGCAGCATAAACTGTAGAATTCTGGAAGCAGCTACCCATCTCTTACGTTTACCCAATCGTAAAACAAACTCATCCAGAAACTCCTTCCCATCTTGGGGAGGGTCTACCTTGTCTCTTAACGCCCTTAAAAAAATGTCACAAGTATATGCATCTGGATCACAACCCTGATCCAACATGCAATTCAAAAGATCAATGGCTTGAGCAATGTCATTGGTATTGCATAAACCATCAAAAAGTATATTGTAAGTAACTAGATCTGGTTTGGATTTACCACCCTCAAAAAGCATCTCATTGAAAACTTTTAAACCTTGGTCAACTAAGCCAGCCCTGCAGTAACCATGAATCAACGAACTATAAGTGACAGCATCAGGTTTGCATCCACTGCCAAGCATATGACTCCACACTTTGATGGCCTCTTCAAGTTTTCCTTCCTCACATAAGCCATCAATAAGAACACTATAGCAGACCACATTATGAATACAACTATTGGCTTCCATCTCCTTCCACAGGAGAAGCGCCTCATGGGTATTACCTGCTTTAAAGTAGCCTTTCATCAAGGAACTATAAGTGAAAGCATTAGGAGTGAGGCCCTTATCAACCATCTCAGACAAAATTTCTTTGGCCTCATAAGGTTTTCCAGCTCGGCATAGACCATCAATAAGTACACTATAAAGGATAGTGTTAGGTTTACATCCTTTTGTGATAAGGTCCTTCCACAGCTGCATTGCTTCCTCAAGCCTTCTCTCCTTGAACAACCCACTAAGAAGAGATGAATAGATATATTCATTTGGATGCAGTCCCCTCTTCTCCATAAACAGCAACAGAGTAGTGGCATCTACTGCTCTTCCTTGCTTAACAAGCCCATTAACTATAGTTCCGTATGTAATATCATTGGGTAGGCATTTGTTCGATACCATGTGATTCAACAGACTAACTGCCTTGTCCAACTTCCCCACAGAGCACAACCCATGAAGAAGGGTATTGTATGTGACTTCATTGGGGATACAACCCTTGAAAAACATGTTCTCCACAAGCTTAGCTGCTCGAGCCAAGTCACCTTTCTTGCAAAGCCCGTTGATCAGGACATTAAATGTCACTTGACTAGGAAAGCATCCCTCTATCTGCATCTCATCCAATAATGAGACTGCTTCATCAATTCTTTCATTCTTACATAAGCCATCCATCATAGTGCAATATGTAAAAACATCTGGGACACATTTCCAATTGGGCATTTCCCTAAATAATTCCACAGCCCTATCAATCTTTCCTAGCCTGCACCACGCTTTGATAACCAAATTGAAAGTCAACACATTGGGTACTATATCCTTACTTCCAACAACATTATAATAAAAATCCAATGCCCTATTGAATTGACCCCTCTGAATGACCACATTTAGAACAGAATTAAACGATTGAACTGTGGGCTTACAGTCGAATTCAGCAGCCATTCTCTCAAACAATTCAAGGGCTTTTTCAGGCATATTTGCTTTCCCATAAGCCTTGAACACAACAATGAAATCTCTTTCCCTGAACACTCTCCCTTCCCGATTCATTCTATTGAAAACCCTCTCCATCGACTCAAAATTGCCCGAATTAGCGCAACTCCCAATGAGAGAATAAAATGTAGAATCACCCAATTTATAAGAACCCATTTTAGGGGACGAGACGAACATATCATCATTAATTGGTAATTGAGTGACACCGCAGCCATTTTCAGCTTGAAATTCGGAAACTTTGTGCGCGGCACTGCGAGGAGTTGAACAAGAAGAGTACAAGGAAGAAAATAAAAACTTACATGGGATTGAACACAAAATGTAACT
>JAKOGI010000215.1:0-40000 GCA_029747015.1 Carnegiea gigantea
ATATGTATGTATGTATATGTAAACACGTTTGCACGTATGTGTGTGTATGTAGGCACGTTCGTATGTGTGTGTGAGTGTGTTTGCGTATATATCTGTGTGTATGTGCATGTGCATGTGTGTATGTGTGCATGTATGTATGTATGTGTGTGTATGTGTGTGTGTGTATATATATATGTATATATATATATAGATATATATATATATATATGTATATATACATACACACACACATACATACATATATATATACATATATATATATATATATGTATATTTATATATGTATATGTACATTTGTGTATATATATGTCTCTAAGTATGTGTGTGTGTGTATATGTATATATATATATGTATATGTATATGTATGTGTATATATATATGTATATACATATATGTGTGTGTGTGGGTGTGTGTGTGTGTCTATGTATGTGTATGTGAAATTAGATCATCCCTCATTGTCACTCACAACGTCTATTATTCAGCATGGGAATTCCTAACTTCTTGTTATAGTACGACACAATCATGTAAAACATTAGTGTAGATCACATTGAGTCACGTAAAGATACAATTTTTTGTCCAATTAAAATGAAATAAAGTAGATTACAACGGGCAGGAGCAATCTAAAGAATATACCTTTGTTGATTATGAAATCAAAATCAAAGCCGATTAGGTGGAAAGGGTAAAAAGAAGATCAAATTTTGCCATCACGACAACTCATCTGATTACCTAGGATCCTAATAAAGGAATTGCTCCTTAATGCTGAATAAGAAAGTTGGAATTTGACAACACAAATTTGTAAAACCACTTCTTAATACCTTAATTCTCACCGTGATGATCTCTAGTTGCATCTCTAGTTGCGCCTAATTATTTGATGTGTAACTGGTCTCTCAATTTGACTTGATGCCCCTAGGCCCCAGCTAGCCTCCTTTTTTTAGTGGACAATTATGCCGACTCCTAGTCATATTAGTCATAATCTTAATATGCTTATCGGTTTTACTAGGAGCATGATTTAACCAAGTGTGTCAGACTCTTTAGTTGTGGGTTAGGACTTATTAACTAACGAAGCCTAACCTAGACTTGGGATGGGGGAAAAGGATAAGGGCCGAAGGTGGTTCTTAGTGGGAGAACCGGCCATCTTCCAGGCCCACTGGGCCTTACTAACTTGCGCAATCTCCCTTTGTTGGACCTCTTCTTCGAAAATTATTCTTATTATTTTGCTAGTTACTTCATTGGGCCCCAAATGCACGGTTAGGGTAATTTTTCTCATCATTATTGGGCAATTTGAAACATACAATTGCCATTTGTAGGGCACAATTAGCCTCACTTTGATTTAGCATTGGTAAGGCGATGATCAAAGCAATAATCTCTACGTATAGTTGCTTGTCTGGCTGTGCTAATGTGATACTCGAGAATGTTTGCTGAGGTTCCTTAGACTTGGTGCCTACCTACCTTTGCTATGACAGTGGCCAATGAATTTCATCCTTTCACCGGACCAATGGAATTGCTTATCACTAGAGCAGTAGACCTCTCGCTGGTCTACTAAGTTTCCTTATCCTTGGAGCACCGAACCTCTTGTTGGCTTACCAATTCCTTATCATCAGAGTAACGAACCTTTCGCCTATCTAGCAAGTTACCTCATTGTGGGAGTAGCGGACCTTATGCCAGTCTAGTAGACTTTCACTCGATTAGCAGGTTTCAATATCACCGGACCTCTGATCGATCTAGCGAGTGTCCTTATCAAACTTGTGATGAATTTTTCCTTTAGCTGGATAAACATGTTTCTTTATAGTTGGAGTGGACCTTTTATCAATCTAGAAAACTTGTGATGAATTTATCCGTTCACCAGATCATCGAGTTTCCTTATTACTGTAGCAGCTGATCTTTTCCCAATCTAAAGGATCTTGAATTATTAAATTTCCAATTGTGCTGGAGACCAGTGGTGAACCTTAATGGTGTGGATGCATGAAAATCTGTGGCCAGATCCTTGAGAACTTGGTGACGTCTAAGCGTGAGGATTTATAGCCAGATCCCTATAGACTTCGGGGTGGTTAGGCATAAAGAGCTATTATCTTGATCACTGTGATCTTGCTGGCGTGTGAGCTTGAAGACCTATAGCCAGATCACTGCGAACTAGTTGACGTGTGAGCATGAAGTCCTATAGCCAGATCTCAATGAACTTATTAGCATTTGAGCTTAAAGACTAATGCTTGAGGACCTTTGTGGCATGAGATATTGAGATGTCACATTTTTAAGTTTGATCTTTTTGCTGGTGGGGTGTTGAAGTCATATCTTTCTAATGGGATACTATTGAATTGTAAAATGTCTTAGACATTGCAGCATCCTTTTATGATAAGATAAAGAGGATGAGGTGTCCTCTACGACTAGATCCCCTTGAACTTGGGTACCTGATGGGGTTAATGCTTTTGGTGATGATACTTGTGTAAGACGTGCTTTGCGGTTGGAGCCCCCTTACTTTGACTAAGCCTAATTAAGGTTAGGGTCAAAGTATAAATGTCTTATGTGGCTGTTGTTAATGTCATCTTGAGAACCTTTGATGTAGATTTACAGCCGACCAAGGTTATGTGTCCTTATAGGGTTGCTATGAAGATTGATCGCGTTCTTGTACAATACAGGGTTCCCAAGTAATCAAGGTCAAGAGTAGTCTAGTAAATAGGCTAAAGACCAATGCATTGATGCAACTACACTTGCTAACCTAAGTGGGACTATGTGTACGTGATGACTATGCAGACTCAATTATGCTAACTGTGCAGATATGATTATGTTGACTATACAACATGATTATGCTAACTAAGTAAATATGTGATGATGTAACCTTTTATGCTTGTAGGTTTCATAGTAAGTTTGGGATCCATCGGATAAAGCCTTAGTAGGGTGTATAAGACTGATCGGTTAGGAACAGTGATGTTTTGTGGCATAGGATGATGGGCAAAAAGTTAGATGAGTACTGGCTTAAGTCGGTCATAGATCTTAAGTAGCACATGATAGGGAATCTTCCTTTCAAATAGAGGAGTGCCCTTTAATTTTGCAATAAAGTAATCTTATTATGAGGAAGCTTCCAATTTCTATTTGCTGTAACAGAAGCTCTAAATGTGTAAGGATGCTTATATCTGAAGATACTTTTCCTAGTGCTACCCATAGTAGCCTCTAGTTTAGTGTAAAGAATATTTTATCTTCTTATCGAAAAATGTTTACCATGATGAACGTCCTAATTTCTATGTTATCACTTATAAATTTTTATTCTTTTCTTTTTTCAGATGATGGATTAAAATCCTTAGTCTCTTTTTTATTTCTCTCCCTCTTCTTTTGCCTAGTTGGTCTCGTGAGGTTTTGAAGCTAGCCCCTCTTCTTGTTTTTCCATTTTTTTTTTTTTGAATTTTGGATTCTCTATCGACTAGAAGCATTATAGTAAATAAAGATGTAAGAATATCCAACAAAACTAATGGAAGAGATAATTTTATTAATAAATCAAGGCTACATTACACTTGGATTCATGATAGGAAAAGAGAGTGAATGAGTATAAGACTCAGCACAAGATTATAAGCTACGCATAACATATCACATCTTGTAAATTTAACAAAACTTAGGGCATCTTATGTGGAGGCACTTTAGGCATGGATTAAACTATGCTCATAATGTTAATAAATGGGCCTCGGCTTTCACTTTGGTGGTCTGAACTGCCTAGAATGTCATTGTGCAAGCCAAGCGGGTCATTACCCTTCATGGGTGGTTCTAATAGGGATGTATTTGGGGTGACAATCTAGAGTATGCACCTCTTACCCGTGGAGTTGCTATCTATATTCTGATTGTTACCTTTTCCAGTGTTGTGGCTTTTATAAGTGTTTCTCTAGCTAGCTCCGATTTTATGAGCATGGCAACACTCCTTAATGTCATGAAGTTCTCAAATGACATAAACTTTAGATGTTGCCCATATATAGAGGTTTTTGATAAACAACCTCACCTGATAAGCCTCTGAGGGTCGGCCCACCATATAGGTTGCCTTTTCCCTCTATCAGTTAAGAAATTCAAAAAAGCATTCCGTTTCCTCCTGCTGGATCATTTTGAGGACCCTAAATGTAATTGGTACGTCAGCATTGTATGAATACTGATATAAAAATTCCTCACAAAGATCATCCTAGTTTGTCACCTTTCATGGGTTTATAGCATTATACCGCCTCATGACATCCTTGTCAAGTGTCCAAGAAAATATAATATGGAAGATGTCCTTGTGAGATACTTTTCAAGTCATAGCACTAATGAAGTGCCTCACGTGATGGTGATGCTTTTCAGTTCTGTAGAATTTGATGTCTAGGCTGGTGAATTTTGAAGGTAACTTCCCTCTTAGGATTCAAGTGAATTTAGCATAATCCTTAAAGTAGTTATTAAACATGGAGGATTCCTTAAGCTGTTGTTCTATTCGGTCTGCTCATGGATTGGTTTGATGAGTGCTATTTTCCCATTCTTCTTCCTTCTTCTTATCATCTTCCCCTCCTTCGTTGTGAGGCTTCTCACCCTTCTCCTTTGTGGAATTCTTAATAAAGGTTTGGAGCATAGTAGCTATGAGTTCCATCTTCTTCTCACTAATATCAAGTCTAGTTTAGATTTTTTCTACCACCTTCATAAGTTGAGTGATCTCGTTGTTACTAACCATTAGAATTGGTGATGGATTAGACTTTGACTTGGATCCTAACTTTGATCTAATTAGTGGAGCTTACTCTTATTGCTCTCAATATAGAAGTCTCCTAGTCGATGACTATGCTAGTATATCTTCTTACTTTGGTCTATCATGCGCGATAAGGCGGTGGTTTAGAGAAGTAAATAATAGAAATAAAAGGTTAATAGCATTGGATATAGAGTTGAAGGAAATGGTTACAAATTTGCAGCCTGGTGAGGACATAAGGCCTAAAGGTTTAGGCTAGACTGGAAAGGATAAGGGCAAGAAGTTGGATATAGGCTGCTAATTTTAAATGAAATAAGGTCATATCTTGAATTGGGTCCTAAGTTGCGCTAAAGAAGCTAACCTATTGGTCATAGTGAGGCATATGTGTGGCTTATATTACTCATTGACCAATACTAGGCCTAAGCATGACCCTGGCTTGGTTTGCCTAGAGTGGACTAGTTTAAGAATGTGGATAGATCTAGGTGGACTATTTCATGGATCTTAGAGTTAGGGAATAAGGTGCATAGACATGAACCTATGCATGGATAAAATATCTAGATTTTAGATAGAATTATGCATTATGAATATGATGCATGATGGGGTGTAACTTATAAGAGTAAGGCTATTCAACCTAAAATTATGATATTTTATACCCTTAAATTATCTAATAATTGCTCGACATAAATTGGTTAATTAGAATTTTAATAATATTTTTGTTCATTTTACAGGAATTGGAAAAACTTGTAAAAATGATGAATAAAGCTCAAGAGGAGCATTGGATTACTCTCTCCCTGGTCCAGATGAGCCCAACGACCCAAAACCGAAGCTAAGTCTCCCGAGCGCAGTAGACCAGCCAGGTGTTCCCCCTTCTCTTCTTTTCTTTCCCTTTCTTCCTCTCACGCGTGGGCCAGACCTACTTTGGTCCTCAGCAGCTGCGCCCAGACGGGTTCTCTCTCTTTTTCTTTTCTTTTTTTCCCCCTTGGGCCGGTCCATTCTTCTCCTTCCCCTAGCCCAGTTCGGTTCCATTCTTTTCCCAGTCCAGCCTAACAGATCCTTTCCCATTTAAAGCCATGTGCCATGCATGTGATGCAAATGCAGCCCCCCATCCCTTCACCTCTTCTTCTTCATTTTGTCTTCTGACTATTTGTAACCATGAACGACCCGAAAGCAAATGACGTAGAATAGAGGGCCTTCTCACATTCCTTCCCACCCGTTACTCTCTCTCTCTCTTCACCATCAATTGCTATCATCATTACTATCATAAATCCAACAGTTTCAAGGTATGAATGAAGCAATTATTTAGGGGCAATGAAGGTGACGAAGCGGGCTGAGGCATTTTTATGGGGCATCGAAACAGACAAGTTGGCAGGGAGATTAGTATCAAGGCAGATTAGGATAGCAATTAGAGAGTAGATAGTAGAGGATAGCAAGTTAAATTTAAGGGTTTAGTTTTCTTCAGTTTTCGTTGCTTGAGTTTTCTTCCAGATTCAGTTTTGCCTTCATTTTTATTTGTTTCAGATTGTTTGAACTTTGCTTAATTGGAGTTAGTAGTTTGATGCCTTTGACGTTCAATATTCCTCCCTATTGTGGTATAATCAATTTGTTGACTTTCAACTTGATTTCAGTTCTGGGTTGTGCTAAGCTTTGGATTTGTACTCTGTCAATTTTGGGCTCAATGCTCTGTTTCATGCTTGTGTGTGCTTTCCTCTGTCTCGTTTATCAAGTTCAAAGAATCATTACAGATAAGTGTTGGTGGCTCCAATTATTTACAGATTGATGTTTCTTATTTTGGCAGTGCCCTTGTAACTTGTATAGTTAACAATTAGAAAATTGAACTTTGTTTATTTAATCTATTAATTTGTTGAAATTTTAATCATAAAATTTGGTTAATTTGGCATTTAGTTTTACTTTATTTTAGAAATTCTTGGTAATCTAATTTCACAGCCATCCCTGAGGATGATACGCATAATTCGTACAACGATAAACCATACGCCTGCAGAAAATCACAACAAATTTTTGGCGCAGATGCCGGGGATGGCGTTGTGAAATTAGGTTGCATAGTCGAGTCGTAATTTAGTTGTTTGCATCGATTTCGTTTCCGTTTTCATTTCATATTTTTGATTTTCAATTTTGTGTGTGTTAGTTTAGTTTTAACTTAGATTATTTTTGATTTTTGATTTGAGTTGCAGTTTGAGCTTTGGGTCAATTTAATTTTACTATTTCGTGTGATTTTGCTGCTTGAAAAAAAAAAGAAAAAAGAAGAGACTAACAATTTGGTTATTGCGCAGGAAACAGGCACAGAGGTAGCAGCAACAATGAGAAAAAAACAAAAAAAAAAAATGCTCTTCTTTTGTGTTTGTGTTCATTTTGTATTTTGTGTGATGTTTGAGTCATTTTGGTCTTTCTTTTACTTTGGTAGCACAGTTTTATTTTTGTTAGTTTATTTTGTTTTGTTCACTTAATTATTTGAGTCTCTTCTTTTTGTTTTAGTAATTGGTTTGTAAATAGTGTCCTCGATGCATTTTCTTTCCTAACAAAAAACAAAGTTAAAAACAAATTAAAAACTTGAAAATCCAAAAAAAAAATTGAAAATTTCTTAAAATGTAAAAAACGCTAGATTAAAGCATACCAGTATTTAATTTCCTACAATATGAGCATGAACCTTTCTGGAGTTATTTATCGCAAATCAATGATTATTGTGCCCAATTGAATCAGAATGTTCAAAAATGGGAAATTTGTGAGGCTATTACTGTGGGTTTGAATTCTGAATCTTGGGGTTATGTTAAGTTTATTTATCCTGGAGGTGTGTTAGGTTTATTATCTAAAACTCAAGATGAGGTATGGGATTTCTGTGAAAAGCTAGCTTGGAATAACTATGTGTTTGAACAAGGTAAAAATAATTTTGGATATCCAACTTCTGATGAGTCTGTTTTTCATGCCAATCCTTCCGCCAAGATGATTTTATAAACTCATATGACCCATCTTATTCTTATATGTCTGCTGTGTTGTGCGATTATTGTGAATCTTCTGACCATGATGTTCTTACTTGCCGTTTTTGTACTTATATTGATGCTACCTATGCAAGTGTGGAAAAGAAGATAAATGAATTGACTGATAAATGATAGAGAACATGAAAGTGAGGATTGCTGAATATTCTTAATGTTTTAATCAAAGTAGAGAGAATTGTAATGAGCCTAACTCTAATTTAGGATCTCCTAAACCTGAAGTTAGTCTGTATGATGATTTTAAGCCCTCTTATCTCGCTCGGCCCGATTTGAATAATGACATGCCTTTGCCTAGTGTACAGCAAGAGAGGGACTTCCTTACATCTCTATCATAAGACCTTGTACCTCACACTAGCTCAGCTACGGACGTCACTGAGGATGTCTTAGTTTCTGCCGACCCACTCGCCCTTTTTCATCATTCTCGTGAGTTTCAGGAGGGTGAAGACCTTGAGAGTGCTAGTGAATTAAATATGAGCGTCACACTTGAAATTGAGCATCGTGATTTCGATAAGTCAGATAATACTATTTTACAGGAGACAATTGTGGACGTAATTGAGTCCACTACTTTGCAATTCGACGATGATATTCTTTCTATAGAATATGAATATTTTTCATATGGATTTGATGTCAATGAGGGTTTGGATGTGGATTTGTGTGACGAATATAAATGGTTTTCTTTTGAACCAATCCAAACTGACCTCCTTTTTAGAAACTGCAAGTCTAAATCTGTTGAATCTGAGAGCATTGCCAATAAGAAATTTGCTTTAGACCAGACTTATATGCATATTGGACTTAACAAACTTGTGGACTTTGCACCCACCATTTTGCCTAGATTGATATTTCATGATAACCTAATTTCTAGGCCAATGACCCACCAGCTGGCTAGTTTGAATTACATCTGCTTGGGACCATACATTTGACAAGTTGAAACGGGCCCTTACCTGTGCTTTATTGCTATGGTGGATGTACTCATTTTAGCTCCGACTCTTTAATCTCTATTGCATTACTTTTATTGAGAGTTGGGCTTTTTTGTTTGATAAACTGCACGCGCTCTAATGAGTTTTGATTTAAGTAAAGATGTTTCGTTTGATATGAAGTGGCTGATGCTCCATGTGCCTCTATTTGAGCACATTTTTGGAGGCATAGCTTAGGTATAATTTTGCACCTGACCTGGTATAATCGTTCATCTTTATCTCCTCTTTTCAATTTTGTTCTCTTTTGCAGATATTTGTTGCTTTGTTTTATTTTTAATAACATCTTTTTGTTTAGCGTCTTGTCATGTTCCTTTCTTTTTGAGCCTTCTTTTCTTTTTGCATATTTATTTTTCTTTTTGGTTGTGTTTTATGTTTACTTCTACTCCCAATGAAGACATTGTGAGATTTAGGTGTGGGGGTAGGGACTTTTTGAATGAAAAAGTTTGCAAAAAATTGAAAAAAACTGGAAAAAAAAAAACACTTTGAAAATCCAAAAGATTTTTGTTTTGTTTTTTGGGGAAGCTTCGTATTATTCTGATCAGCTTAAATCCCCTATACTTTGATTTTAAGCTTGCATATGAACTGATGTGCTTGACAAGTGTCTGTCCTTGGTGTACCATTCTTAGCCCTAATTCTAACCCCATTTGTTTATTAATGATGTGTAATCCAATCCCTATTTATATCATCATCATTATCTTAGGGTCTTAGTTTTCCATTATTGCCTCCCCCACTTGTTTTTGATGCGATTACTTTGGTTTTTGTTTGCATTCCCCCCAAAAAAAAATGAGAATGAAAAAGTTGATAAATTGAAAATAAAAATAAAGAAAAAAAGGAAATAAAATGAAATTTGGAATGACAAGCATCCTTTTGAGGCATGCACTACTGGGCGTTACCCATTGAGGCACGTGCTGCTGGGTGTTACCCTTTGAGATAATACTGCTATTAGAAAAGCTTACTTCTTATGTTATCAAGTCAATAACGTAGTTTGTACTAGTCAACTGGGATTGAGTTTGATTCTGGTAAGTCTGAGCCCTAAGATGATGATGCACTTGTACGCGAGCACTGGGATGGATTCAAAGTCTTGATATGCAGTTGGGTGAAAAATTAGTACTTTGATGTCATCTATGGGGTAGAGAGCCTTGATGAGTGCATTTTGTTTATATTCAAGCCAATATCTTTGCTACATGGGTGATTTAGTTGATTAGAATGTGTATATATCTTTCCCCAGTTTTGTACATATTAATTTTTGAAAACAACAACAACAACACCACCACCACCTCCAAGTATGTGTCCCGCTTACGCGGGGTCTGGAGAGATCTAGATGTAGGTAGCCTTATCTCTACCGACATCTCTGCCCGAAGAGAGGTTGAATCTGATAGACCCACAAAAACAAGAATTCGTGAAAATATTTTATCAAAGAAGGGTTTTGTAAAAACATTAAAAGGAAAAAACTAAGAATACTCAGCAGGGAGTGAACTAGGGAATGCTATTAAGTCAGATGACCGTGACTGTGTAAGTAAACATACATCCTACGAACAACAAAGCAGAGAAATGTACCATACCTTAACAAACAGCAGTAGGCAAACAATGTCTCTTCCCAAATGTAATAGCCCGACCCTAAATCATGTTTATTTATTTAATTAAGCCATGTTGTTAATTTTTCACATTTATTTATCTCATTTAATCATTCCGGTTGGGAGAATTTAATTTTGGGCCCTACTTTGCGATTCAAGTTTCATTTGTCGTACTAATTTCAGAAAAATTAATAGTAGGCCTCAATAATTATGATTTAAAAGATTAAACTATTTTTCATGATATCACATTTAATTTCGAGCTACGAAAAAAATTTCAATCACATAAAATATTTTTTTTGGACCCATGCTCATCTAGGCCCAATTTCGGTCCAACAAGCTATTACTTCTTTTACATGACTAAGCACCATTGAATATGTCTAAGTTCCATTGGCTTAAGGCTAATTTTGCAAGAGATAAGCATAGCCAAGCAAATCCTTGGACCATTTCATGCAAGTAAAAACAATCTCACAAATTACCAAGGTTCTTTCCTCTCTCTTTCTCTCCTCTTCTCCATGGATGGGTCTTGCTGGAATTTTCTACCACCAACCACCACCTTCTGGCCACCAAGACAGCCACCTATCGCCACCGCCATCTGCTGCCAGCCGCCAACCACATCCCCACACCCTTCAAGCATCATTCACACCTCCCTTTTCAAGCACAAGGTGAGTAACTCCATCACCTATCATGCGATTGTTGTTTTTTATTGGTTTTTATTATTGATGACGCTATTTTGATAAGAATAAGAGCTATCTTTGAAGTGTTAAATTGTTGATTAAGGAAGAAAGCATGCTAAGGTTGGGATTATTCATGATCATGCTAGTTTAGGTTTGAAGTGATGATTAAGGATTGCTTTGTACTTGATTGGGTAATCTTTGGTATCATAAATGATTATGGTAGTGCTGGTGTAGTTTTGGATGAGTTAAGGAGTAATTTTAGTGGGGGATTTTGTGTAGAAAACATAGCAGATATATGCTTTTGGGCTGAAAACATACCAAAAATAGGGGTGACTTTGGTAAGAAACTGATATTAATTGGCAAATCTGAAATTCATGATTTCTAGTGCACTGATAGCTTGATGTGTTAGCTTTTAATAGGCTCTAGAATTACTCAATTTCAAGTTGTGTGGACAACGTTATGACCAATTTACTCAAGACTGTGCAGAATACATCGAAACTGGGAGCAGTTTTGAACAGTAGACTTTACAAAAAAACTGGTATTGATGGGCTCATTGAAAATTTGTAATTTTTTGTGTGTAGCTAAATCAATGAGTTATCTTTCACATGCTTTTTGAATCGCCTTAATCTGAGTTCTGTGGAAAATGTTATGGGCATTTTGCTATGCCTGCACAGATTGAACTGAAATTGTGCACGTCTGTGTTCTACCATAATTTTAGGGACTTTACTATGTGAATCATGCTTTGTGTCCCAAATAAAAGTTTTAGTGGACATTATGAGCTTTCCATATTGGGGTTTTATATCTCAATTTGACATTAGGAGTGAAAAATATAGATTTTCTAATGTAGACTATCAAACGGTAACATGAGTGAATACAGAAATTGTGACATTTGGATATATTTTCAGAAGTTTCTATATAATTATAGGTATTGAAAGGAAATTACAAGTGTAGTGAGTTCAACAAGTGTGATTATGTGTAGAAGCTTACTTGGGTTTGAAAACCAAGTTAAGTAAGCATGAAAATAAAATTTGAGAAGTGGGCTCAGTAATGACTCAAATTAGTGTCTAACGGATCAAACAGAGGTTATTTGAGCGTTTATGAACCTTACGACAGCCCTTATGGCATTGAACCTTCTGTTATACATTTTGGAATCATTATATATTCTATTATCCATTTCAGAAGCATTATACTTTCCATTATCCATTTCAGAAACATCAGAAATCCATATTTCGTTTATTTCAATTGAAATCTTTTCATTATCAACTTAATCATCCTAATGTGATCTATTCTGTTTCAATTTGTCGTATTTCAAGTTCAATAACCCTAACTGATTTATTTTTCAGATCATCTTGGTTTAACTTATCTTATAGTCAATTATTGGAATTGCAGAAGCCTTTTTAATTAATCAATTTCGATTAAAGTTATAAATTATGTCAGTGAATATGGTTTACTAACTACATTTATCTATAATTATATTTCTTTAGCATAAAAGGGGCCTAGTCTATCATTTTCCTTTGTGCATACGTATTATCAAGTAAAATATTATTTTAAAGACTTCAGGTACGTCCATTGCCTGTATCTTTAGAAATCAGAGTGTATTTACCAACGTTATCATGTTTTGGTAAGTACATCAATGAATCCGTTTGCACAGTGATTTATCAGTTAATTAGTGATCCCGTCAGTTATCATCTATAGGGCATTCACCCTTTACTTACCCGCATGATTTTAGGCTAGGTCCTCGATCTGCTTGGCAGGTGTACTCCTATCCATAGATCGTAACATAATCAAGGGGTTCACTATCAGATAATAATTAGCAATACAGTTTTATATTCATCTCATTCCCTGTTTTGACCTTAAATGAATTACAAAGCGGGCCCAATCAGTGTTTCAATGATCATTTAACAATTTAGAAGTGCATGTACTGAGCTTCGGCTCATAGTTTGAAATGTTTTTCATGTTTTGTTTTAGGAAATGCTCAAAGAATCATGCGGAAGAGGATAAGTTGAGTAAAGGAATCTGGATGGATCGACATTGACACAGTGTATGCATATTTTAGAGCTGTATATTGAAATCTTCAGTGGATGGAGATGCAGATTACATGGTGAATTGTTTTTGCTATAGTGTAAAAACCTTATATTAGTTGATAGTTGATTATTTATGGATTGATTAGGTGTGTATGTGTATGATTGAAGCTATGCTAAACTGTGTTATTTATTACACTCATGTTTCAAGCCTTGTCCTCTTGGACGGCGGTAATGCCCCTATCATTGGGTTGTCTAGATTATAATTAATGAATTTATTAAGGAAATTACAAACAGTAAAACATGTTTAATTTTGGGCGTTACAGATTTGATATCAGACCCAGGTTGAGATTTTCTTTATAGGATATGGAGCATGGAGTTAAGATACTGAGAAAGTCGGTTAGTGAGGAATGAGGACTATTATGATATCCTTGGAGATTTGTGACACTGGTAATGTTTGCTTATTTCACGCATATTCTACTAGTATATTCTTCTTTGTCAGATGGATCCATACAATGTGTATATAGTTTGATCTCAAGCATTAGATTCGAGGGTGATTTTGAATAACAATTAAAGGTGTTCCAATGCATTTAGGTATATATGATCATATGAGCCACCCACCTAAACGGTATGCCATTCTTTTAGCTTGAATTGTTTATTTTTAGGATGTAAACCCTTGAATTCCAAGCGTGTAGTCTGTAGAGTTGTGATCTCTGGTGTGTGACCATTGAGCATGATTTGATATCCTTTTATACTTCTATTCAATGCAGGGGATTTGATGTAAGGCTTTAAGCCTGGAAAATGGCCAGTTTGCAAGCGAAACTATATCCGTTTCACGCCAGGAATTTAAGAATCACTAACACTCCTAGCCCTAAGGTTGGAGGCTATTACAAATATGTCCTATGAATGGCCCTTGACGCATTCTGA
This sequence comes from Carnegiea gigantea, assembly GCA_029747015.1. Lineage (NCBI taxonomy): Eukaryota > Viridiplantae > Streptophyta > Magnoliopsida > Caryophyllales > Cactaceae > Carnegiea > Carnegiea gigantea. The sequence goes on from JAKOGI010000215.1 coordinate 13,854, forward strand.
GGCTAAATGCATGGGAAAACCAAGTATGGGCAGAATATACAAGTTTAATTAACTTGATAGTTTTGATTATTACACAAGGATCGACTTTTGTCCATGATCAACATGATTTACGCAAGGGTTTCCTATCCTGAATTTAAGGTTACGGAGATATCTTTCATATAAAACAAGCTTCAAGTGGATTAGAGGTCGTTTGGTTGTTCAAAACTGCTAGATAAGTCAAAGTCTGCAAACTAGGTAGAATTCTGATGTACAAGGTCTGAGTTTAGCCCACTTGCAGCTTATGCATTCCATCAGATAGTAAAGTTTTGATTAGACTATTATTCTAATGACCCAAGTTGCAGCATATTCGGAGACCATTTGGTCAATGAAATTCAGCTTAGAAGTCTGATGGTACAGACTGCCCAAGTCAGCGGGTACCTGTAACTTTGAGCATATGCTTCCTCATCATATGGGTGTCATTTTATGTATTTCTTGGATCCAAGGGGCAACTACTTCAATATGTTTCATTGATTGCAGATATATTTTCTTCTGTAACCCAAGAATTTCATCTAAGTGAACTATATGGGGGTTCTTGATGTAGTATCCCCTGAATTATAGGATTTTGGAGAGGCTTGTTCTATGGTACATAAGTTTGAAACCATTGACTACTGACGATTCCATACAAGAGAAACCAAGAACACATTAGAGAGATATTTTGCTTCAATCCATTGCAATTCAAAACTTGTTTAAATTGTCCAAACTCTTGCAAGCAGTCCATTGACTCCACCTCCATTTGTGAAGTAGACATTACTCTAGAAAATATTTCACTGCACCTTCTGGTAACATACCATTTATCATTGTCTTGGTTAGATTATCAACTGTTTGGATGTTCCTCGCTTTGACCAGGGGCTTTAACGTTTTGTCTTCATGGCATCTCCCCATCCAGCTGCTTGATCATTTACTCTCATGTTACGTCTTCATCAGTTCTGGTCACCTTTTCCTATTTTTAAGAGCCCAATTGCTGCCAGTAGCTGATTTATGATTGGGATGCACCCATGTCCATAGATGATAATTTTGTAGCACGCCTGAACAGAAGGTAGATCTTAACTACACTTTGTATAGGGTTGATTATTGTCTAACTTGTGGAATCCATTACTAAGGGAAACGCGATGTGTCTACCTTTTTTGGCTGATTCAACCTCAGTTTCCTATTGAAGATCACTTTCATAAAGCTTAAGTTGGATAATCAAAATCTTTGTCATGCATTTGGACTGCGTCAGTGAGAAATTTTGATGGGTTCCTGCCCCTTGGAAAAATGTCTTCAACTGATTCACGCTAAAGGACTCTAGAGTGGAAAGTATGACCCAGTGGAACCTTAAGAATGGATTCGAGCAGTGGAGAAAGTTTTCACTGTAATAGAGGTTCCAGGAGATAAAAGGGTGAACATTAGAACATTTTATCTAACTGGTGAAACTAATATTTGGTGGAACACTGTTAAGAATAGGCCATTAGGGTTTGTTTTCACTTGGAGCAGATTCGTGGAAGAATTAACCACAACACACCTGAGTGCCGAGTGGGAACTAACGAGTGTATGTGGTACGGTAGTTACTGGAACTCTCTTTTAATTTCAAAGCCATTTTGTGCATTATTTGATTCAGTTGCCAGTCATTCATTTATATCCACTCAATCTGCTATGCAACTGAACCTTGAGGATAAGGAGGATAAACTAATTATGGACTCATGTTATGCAATGACTCTAGAGTTGAGGGTTCTATCTCTTATAAACTTGTTTCAATTACTACTGGTGGGATAGTATTCCCTGGAGTTCTGATTCAATTTGACTCATTAGATGTTGATTTCATGCTGAAAATGAACTAGTTGTATACATATGGGGTCAAGATGGATTGTGATGACCCTAAGGTGATTTCAAGAGATGAACAAGGGAGAGAACTATGTTTCATGGTCACAGAGAGGAAAAATCTTGTCTTTTAAATTCTATTATGAAAACAAGTGAGCTCTTATGACAAGGATATATTGTGTATTGGTGTTACGCTATTAACAATCAACCTAAGGAAGAACAAGCAGAAGATATCCCTATAGTTTGTGAATTTAAAGATGTTTTCTTGAAAAGCTACTGGGATTTTCCTCCCAAGAGAAAGCGATTTTGAGATTGAATTAATCCTTGGTGCTGAACCTATCTCAAAAAGTCCATATCATATGGCCCCAATTGAGCTTAAAGAACTGAAGTTTTAGTTAGAGGAGTCATCACAGAAGAGATTTATCAAACCATCCAAGTGTGCCATCATGGGATGCCCAATTCTATTTGTAAAGAAGAAGAATGGAACCTTGTGGTTATGTATTATTTTCAGGGAGCTGAACACGGCCACCATCAAAAACAAATACCCATCACCCTAAGTAGGTGATTTATTTGATCAACTGCAAAGAACATGAGTCGTATCTAAGATTGATTTGAGGTTAGGGTGCCATCAACTTCGAATTATACCTGAAGACATATTTAGGTCACTATAAATTCACTATGATGCCTTTTAGCCTAATCAATGGCCGTACGGCCTTTATAGATCTTATAAATTGAGTTTCATACCCTATTTAGACAAGTTTGTGGTGGTGTTTATAAAAGATATCTTGAAATACTCCAAGGATAGAGATAAGTATCCTGTTCATTTGTGGATAGTATTGCAGACCTTGAGGGAACATCAACTACATAGCAAATGCAAAACGCATGAGAACTGGTTAGAAGCAATGGTATTTTTGAAATATATGGATTCAAGGGAAATGATTAAAGTTGATTTGCAAACGGTGAAAGCAGTTACAAAGTGCCTAACACCCACCAATGCACTGAGACTAGAAACTTTTTGAGTTTAGTATATATTATCAAGTTTCGGGAAGGATTTATCAATTATTATCTTCCCTGACCAATTTGTTAAAGAAAGCTGCAAAGTTAACAAGAAGATACAGTGTTACCTTATGCCTCCCAACAATTTAAGTCTTATGAGAAGAATTATCCTACCCATGATCTGGAGTTAGCAGCTATAGTTTTTGAATATGGGATACCATGTAAAATCAATACTGATCATCAAAGTTCAAAGTATATATTCACTCAGAAGAAGCTCAATCTGAGACAAAGGCATTGATTAGAATTGCTTAGAGATTTCAACTTGCAAATCCAATGTCAATCAAAAAAAAAAAAAAAAAGAAGAGAAATATTGTAGCAGATGCCTTAAATAAGAACGCACAACATACCTTGGTTACTATAGTGATTAGTCAACTAAATCTCTTGAGAGAGCTTGAGGACTTAGACATTCAAGTAGTGTCACACAGAAACGTGAATGTTCAATTGTCGGCACTTACCTTACAGCCCTCCCTAATGGAGGAAATTAGGGTGAATCAAGATAGTGATCCTGAGCTATAGAGAATAAAGTAGAATCTTGAGAAAGGGATTTAATTTCAATGGACTTTGTTATGAAATTCCTTCAGATATAGTGTCTGATAGATATCAAAGATTTCAAGCCCATTTTTGTGAAGCACTTAAAAGAGCCTTTGGAACTCGATTGAACTTTCGTAGTTCTTATCATCCTAAAATAGATGGGCAAGCATCTACAAATATCAATGGATCCAACTCTTCTGAGTTGGAGCCTGTAGTACTTCATGACCTACGACCAACATTTGCATTTGAAGAAAGTATGGAACTCCCAGTGGTTAACGTTGTGATAGCACTAGGAGAGAATCCTACATGAAACATCAGGATAAAATAACGGCCGACATTGACAACAAAATCATCTTTTGAGTCATGAAGATCTTCTTCAGCATTCAATAAGGCGGCATATCTCAAAAGACTCTTGAAAGCATACCATTGGAATCGACAGAAAAGCTATGTTGATAACAGAAGGAGATTCCTGGAATTTCCGATATATGATAAAGCTTTTCAGAAAGTCTCACCAACTAAGGGTATAAGGAGGTTGCACTGCAACCTAAACTGAGGCCAAGATCTTTTGGATCATATTAGTTCATTGAAAGGTCGAATTCTATAACTTGTCTACCAGATCTGCCTATATAGCTCAAACATGTGCATAACATGTTCCTTGTTCCTTACCTTACAACTCAGGTAGTACATTTCAGATCCTGACCATGCTGTCATAATCAAATCCATTGCAGTCATTAAGGGTCTTGTGTTTCAAGAGCATCCAATTTAGATATTAGATCACAGGATTAAGCAGTTAAGTCTTAAGCAGATATCTTAAATCAAATTGCCTTGGGCAAATCATACATTCCCAGAAGTTACTTGGGAAACTGAGCAAGAAGTGAAAGTCGAGTACTCATATCTAGTTGAGATAACCTTGCATGTGTTAACAAAGTTCATAAGCTTTGAGGACGAAACTCTTTAAGGGGGGAAGGCTGTAATAGCCCGACCCTAAATCATGTTTATTTATTTAATTAAGCCATGTTATTAATTTTTCATATTTATTTATCTCATTTAATCATTCCGGTTGGGAGAATTTAATTTTGGGCCCCACTTTGCGATTCAAGTTTCATTTGCCGTACTAATTTCAGGAAAATTAATAGTAGGCCTCGATAATTATAATTTAAAAGATTAAATTATTTTTTATGATATCACATTTAATTTCGAGCTATGAAAAAAATTTCAATCACATAAAATATTTTTTTTTAGGCCCATGCTCATCTAGGCCTAATTTCGGCCCAACAAGCTATTACTTCATTTTACATGACTAAGCACCATTGGATATGTCTAATTTCCATTGGCTTAAGGCTCATTTTGCTGACATAAGCATAGCCAAGAAAATCCTTGGATCATTTCATCCAAGTAAAAACAACCTCACAAATTACCAAGGCTCTTTCCTCTCTCTTTCTCTCCTCTTCTCCATGGTTAGGTTTTGCTAGAATTTTCTACCACCATCCACCACCTTTTGGCCACCAAGATAGCCACCTATCGCCACCCCCATCTGCTGCCAGCCACCAGCCACATCCCCACACCCTTCAAGCATCATCCACACCTCCCTTTTCAAGCACAAAGTGAGTAACTCCATCACCTATCATGCTGATTTTTGATTGTGATTGTTGTCTTTTGTTGGTTTTTATTGTTGATGATGCTATTTTGATAACAATAAGAGCTATCTTTGAAGTGTTAAATTGTTAATTAAGGAAGAAAGCATGCTAAGGTTGGGATTATTCATGATCATGCTAGTTTAAGTTTGAAGTGATGATTAAGGATTGCTTTGTACTTGATTGGGTAATCTTTAACATCATAAATAATTATGGTAGTGGTGGTGTGGTTTTGGATGAGTTAAGGAGTAATTTTAGTGGGGGATTTTGTGAAGAAAACATAGCAGATATATGCTTTTGGGCTGGAAACATACCAAAAATAGGGATGACTTTGGTAATAAACTAGTATTAATTGGTACATCCAAAATTCATGATTTTTGGTGCAGTGATAGATTGATGGGTTAGCTTTCAATAGGCTCTAGAATTGCTTAATTTTTAGTTGTGTGGACAACGTTATGACCAATTAACTCAAGACTGTGCAAAATACATTGAAACTGGGAGTAGTTTTGAACAGTGGACTTTACGAAAACACTGGCATTGATTAGCTCGTTGGCAATTTGTGATTTCTTGTGTATGGATAGATCAATGAGTTAGCTTTCACATGCTTTTTGAATCGCCTTAATCCGAGTTCTGTGGAAAATGCTATGGTCATTTTGCTACAACTGCGCAGATTGAACTGAAATTGTGCACATCTGTGTTCTACCCTAATTTTAGAGGCCTTACTATGTGGATCATGCTTTGTGTACCACATAAAATTTTTAGTGGACATTATGAGCTTTTCATATTGGGATTTTATATCTCAATTGGAGGTCACAAGTGAAAGATATGGATTTTCTAATACAAACCATCAAATGGTAACATAGGTGAATACAGAAATCATGACATTTAGAAAGATTTCCAGAAGTTTATATATAATTATGGGTATTGCAAGGAAATTACAAGTGTAGTGAGTTCAACAAGTGTGATTATGTATAGAAGTTTACTTGGATTTGAAAACTGAGTTAAGTGAGCATGAAAGTAAAATTTGAGAAGTGGGCTCAGTAATGACTCAAATTAGTGTCTAACGGATCAAACAGAGATTATTTGAGCCTTTATGAACCTCACGACACCCCTTATGGCATTGAACCTTCTGTTATACATTTTGGAATCATTACACATTCTATTATCCATTGCAGAAGCATTATACTTTCCATTATCCATTTCAGAAACATCAGAAATCCGTATTTCGTTTATTTCAATTGAAATCTTTTCACTATCAACTCAATCATTCTAATGTGATCTATTTTGTTTCAATTTGTTATATTTCAGATTTAATAACCCTAACTGATTTATTTTTCAGATCATTTTAGTTTAACTTACCTTATAGTGAATTATTGGAATTGCAGAAGCCCTTTTAATCAATCAATTTTAATTAAAGTTATAAATTATTTTAGTGAACATGGTTTACTAACTACATTTATCTATAATTATATTTCTTTAGCAGTGTCAGGGCCTAGTCCATCATTTTCCTTTGTGCATACATATTATCAAGTGAAATATCATTTTAAAGACTTCAGGTACGTCCATTACCTGTATCTTTAGAAATTAGAGTGTATTTATCAACGTTATCATGTTTTGGTAAGTACATTGATGAATTAGTTTACACAGTGATTTATCAGTTAATTGGTGACCCCATCAGTTATCATCTATATAGCTTCGCCCTTCAATTACCCGCGCGGCTTCAAGCCAGGTCCCTGATCGGCTTGGCAGGTGTACACCTATCCATAGATTGTAACAGTATCAAGGGGTTTGCTATCAGATAATAATTCACAATGAAGTTTTATATTCATCTCATTCCCTGTTTTGACCTTAAATGAATTACATAGCGGGCCCAATCAGTGTTTCAATGATCATTTAACAATTCAGGAATGCATGTAATGAGCTTCGGCTCACAGTTCGAAATGTTTTTCATGTTTTATTTTAGACAAGTGATCAGAGAATCGTCTTCACGATAGTAAACCAGCGGAAGGGAATAAGTTGAGTAAGGAAATCTGGATGGGTCAACACTGACACAGTGTATGCATATTTTTAGAGCTGCATATTGAAATCTTCAGTGGATGGAGATGCAGATTACATGGTGAATTGTTTTTACTATGGTGTAAAAACCTTATATTGGTTAACAGTTGATTATATATGGATTGATCAGGTATGTATGTGTATGATTGAAGCTATGCTTAACTGTGTTATTTATAGCACTCATGTTTCAAGCCTTATCCTTTTGGACGGCGATAATGCCCCTATCATTGGATTGTTTAGATTATAATTAAGGGATTTATTAAGGAAATTATAAACAGTGAAACATGTTCAATTTGGGGCATTACACCATATGTGTGCAGTACCTACATACAAACACGACATACGAAACCTACCCTACTATACAAAATAAAATAAAATAAAATGCAATCAGCTGGCCAACTCTCTGCGATCCAAGGTCCTAATCTTATCCGGCCATAGTCTCCTATCCTGAGCCAAATCTTTCATCAATCCTACAACTTTCAGATCCTCTCTAATCACCTCGTCCAAGCTCTTCTTTGGTCGTCCCCTCCCTCTTTTACCTGCGGGGATGTTAATCCTCTCACATCTCCTCACTGAGGCATTCACACTCCTTCTTTTAATATGGCTAAACCATTTGTGTCTAGTTTCTCTCATCTTATCTTCTATAGGCGTCGCTTTAACTAAATCTCTTATTACCCCATTCCTAATCCTATCGATTCTTGTATAACCACACATCCACCTAAGCATCCTCATCTCCGCTATCATCAACCTTTGGACCTGTGTCTTTTTTATAGGCCAACACTCCGATCCATACAGCACCGCTGGTCTAACTATCATGCGATAAACTCTATCTTTTAAACTTACTGGCATCCTTTTATCACATAGCACGCCTGAAGGATACTTCTATTTTTGCCAACCCACTTTTATACACTGGATAATATCCTCGTTAATATCCCTATTCTGTTGGACCATCAAGCCTAGATATTTAAACTTCTCGACCTTTGGTATCACCATTCCATCAAAGGTGACTTCTCCTCTCGCATCTTCCCTTCCGCTGAAACAACAATGTAGGTATTCAGTTTTGGATCTACTTACTCTAAAACCTCTAGATTCCAATGCAAGTCTCCATTGCTCTAACTTGTCATCAACTCCCTGTCTGGACTTTTTAAGTTTCTGTTTATGTTTTCGAAAACAAAACGGAAAAAAAAAAAAGATTTTCAGGTTTCTGTTTATGTTTTCTTTCATAGATTTTGTGGGTATATTTTCTGCAAACCCTCATGAGACCTTACTCGTCCACTAGGGGTAACCTAGGGGTTTAAAGGGCTTGTTGCACATGCTAAGTGCAACCGTGGTTCCTGCGAAAGTGAGTTAGGATTTTCTTTTCTTTTCTAAGGTAGTTTAGGTTTGTTTAACTCGAGGATGAGCAAAACATAGGTGTGGGCGTATTTGTTCAACCTAAAATTATGATATTTTATACACTTAAATTATCTAATAATTGCTCGAAATAAATTAGTTAATTAGAATTTTAATAATATTTTTGTTCATTTTGCAGGAATTGGAAAAACATTTTAAAAATGATGAATAAAGCTCAAGAGGAGCATTGGATTACTCCCTCCTCGATCCAGATGAGGCCAACGACCCAAAACCGAAGCCCAATTTCTCGAGCTCAGTAGACCAGCCTGGTGTTCCCCCCTTCTCTTCTTTTCTTTCCCTTTCTTCCTCTCATGCGTAGGCCAGGCCCACTTCGATCCTCAACAGCTGCGCCCAGACTGGTTCTCTCTCTTTTTCTTTTCCGTTCTTTTTTTCCCTTGGGCTAGTCCATTCTTCTCCTTTCCCTGGCCTAGTTCGGTTCCATTCTTTTCCCAGTCTAGCCTAACAGATTCTTTCTCATTTAAAGCCATGTTCCATGCATGTGATGCAAACGCAGCCCCCCCATCCCTTCACCTCTTCTTCTTCATTTTGTCTTCTGGCTGCTTGCAACCATGATGGACCCGAAAGTAGATGACATAGAACAGAGGGCCTTCTTACCTTCCTTCCCACCCGTTACTCTCTCTCTCTTCACCATCATTTGCTATAATCATTACCATCATAAATCCAATAGTTTCAAGGTATGAATGAAGCAGTTATTTGGGGGTAATGAATGTGACGAAGTGGGCTGAGGCATTTTTATGGGGCATCGAAACAGAGGAGTTGGCGGGGAGATTAGTATCAAAGAAGATTAGGATAGCGATTGAAGAGTAGATAGTAAAGGATAGCAAGTCAAATTTAATGGTTTAGTTTTCTTCAGTTTTCGTTGCTTGAGTTTTCTTCCGGATTCAGTTTTGCCTTCGTTTTTAAAGGTCTCATATGCACCATTAGGCCCATTATACCTAGATGAACTCATCAATTGCATGATGAGGCCAAAGATGCATGACTCCTTGTCCTAAAACTAATGTGGTAGAAACCTAAATGGACCTTGTTGACCTATGAGCTGAGACCATATGCTGAGAGCTCTGTATGCTGACTGTATACGATGAATGCTTACCCAAACTAACATGGAATAAGTTGGATCATACAGTAACATATCGGCTAAGCTCCATATTAGACCCCAAGGCTGGTAACCTTGCTCTTCACCCTTTTTATCCTAAGTCCTAACCTAATCTAGCATAATCAAGCCCTAAGCAAGTCGGCCAAGTTTCTAGTCAGTCTAGGAAACTGATCATTGCTCTTTTCCCTAGATGCAGACGGAGACAATCCTAGCTGGATTTTCGTAAAACCATCCTAAACTCCTACTAGGATGCAATTTTTTTAAGAACATCCAACTATGCTCATTCAAGCTTCACTAAGTCTCCTTTCAATGGAGTCTAGTCTGGTCCAAGGTCAAGACCCCTCATAACCTTAGCCAATAAATTTGACCTTTCCTAACGTGGACTGTTCTAAGACTTAAAGCATCAAAACATAAACCCTAGGGCTAAAGAAAGTTAAATCATACAACACATCTAAGCATGCACATTAGTTCCACCCTAGGCCAAGCTTTTAAGTTGCAAGGATTTCATGTCAGGTTTAGAATAGTTCTCCCACAACCTAAATGCTTTATACACCATCCACGGGCTGCATGGTAGGACCAAAACATTTGGGTTGCTTCCTTAAGTCATATGGAACGGAAAGTGTGTTGTTAGTAGGTGGATCAATGCATGCGAAGTAGAGTCTGGTGGAACTACGAAGTTTAATTAAATCCCCTAAGGGGTAACATCAGGGTTTGCCCAGAGTTGCTGTTATCTCAGTCAGGGGTAACACATTTCAATACAGGATGCCTAATTTAACCATAGTTAAAATGATTTCCCATGTTGAATTTCAAATCTCACCCACTTAAAGAAAATGTCTCCAGTGGAGTCACCACTGTAAGTGTAATGCCCCAAATGTACATAAATCACTATTTGCATTCCTTTCATTAGTTTCTCTAACTAGAAATAATAACCTAAATGATCAGGCATTGCCGCCGTCCAATAAGGACAAGGCTTTGCTTATACATGGTAAACTTAGTCGCAATAATTAATGTTTAATATGAAAAGGCACTCATAACATCACAATCCCATAAAACTATATATATATCTATATATATATATCTATATATATAATATATATATATATAACATATACATATTATATATATTATATATATATATCATACATACATACATACATACATATATATATATATATATATATATACACATACATACATACATACATATATATATATATATATATATATATCTATATATATATATATATATATATATATAATATATATATATATATATATATATATATATATATATATATATATATGTTCTAGCATCAAAACATTCAACTAATCCAGGGCTTTCACGAAAATACAGTAACCCTTGTAGAGTATATAGCTTAACATCGAAGTATTTTGCAATACAGTGCTCAAACATTACAGCACTATCACACCACTGTGCCTTTCAGACTTTCATCTTACTTGCCTTCTGTAATAGGCCTGTCAGCCTGAGGACGATTCACTGAGCCTTTTCCTAAAACAAAACATAAAAACATTTTGAACTGTGAGCTAAAGCTCAATACATGCATCCCTGTATTGTTAAATGATCATTGAAAAAAAAATGATTAGGCCCGTATTACAATTCATTTTAATTTAAAAACAGGGAATGGGATGAATATAAAACTACGTTGCTAATTATTATTTGATCATGAACCCCTAGTAACTGTTACGATCTGTGATAAGTGTACACCTACCAACCTGATCGGGGGATCTAACCGGAAGCCGTGCAAGTAACTGAAGGGTAATGCCCCATAACTGATAACTGATGGGGTCACTTATTATGTAATAAATCATGGATTGAACTGATTCGTTGATGTACTTACCAAAACATTATAATTTTAATAAATACGTGCTGATTTCTGAAGTTACAGGCAATGAACATACCTGGAACTTTTAATGAAATTCATTGAAACGGGATTATGCACAAAAGGAAGGAAACAATAGATTAGGCCGTGATTCTGTACAAAAATATCGTTATAGGGACATACGGCTGGCAAATATATGTATTTCATAGCTAATAATTTAGTGCAAGAAAAGTAAAAGCATAACAGTGGCTTAGAAAGAATAACTCGTAACTTAGTCTTTCAATCTTCGATTGAGACCCAAAATCCCAATATTGAACGATTAAGAAGTGCTAAAACACTTTCATTTAGAACACCAAGCTTGATTACCACAATAGGATTCCCAAAATGAGACTACAGCACAAGCATGTTAGTTTAGGTCCATTCTGCACAGTTTTGGTAAAACGACCATAATGTTTTACATAAACCTCGGATTAAGGCGATTTAAAAGGAATTTGCAAGTTAACACACTGAACTATTTACCCACCAAAAATCATAATTTTCCATTGGGCTGATTATTACCAGTTTAATCCCAAACTATGCCCTATTTTCTGAAATTCCCAGCCCTCACTGTTTTAGCTTTTCCCCCACTTTTCACACGAATCCTCAACTTAAATCATTCCTTAAAAGCATGTAAACAAGCTTTGATCCATCCCAACATCATACAAAACCACTACACTCAATTTCACTTCATAATTATATCCAATAAGGATCATTTTTCAATCAAATACACATATACAACAGCAACACCACCTCCCAGTGTGGGTCCCGCTTTCATGGGGCCTGGGGAGATCCAGATGTAGGCAGCCTTATCTCGACGGACATCCTTGCCCATGGGGAGGCTGAATCCAAAGACCTACAAATAAAAGAGTTTGTAAAAACATTTTATAGAAGAAGAATTTTTGGAAAACATTAAAAGGAAAAACTAAGAATACTTAGCAGGGAGTGAACTAGGAAATACTAATAAATTAGATGACCGTGACTATGTAAATAAACGTACAACATATGTACAACAAAGCAAAGAAATGTACCATACCTTAACAAACAGCGATAGGTAAATAAGGTCCCTTCTTAGATGTATGTCATACTTGCATATAAACATGACATACGAAACCTACCCTACTATAACAGGGAAAAAAAATCCTTAACCAAATCAGGTGGCCAACTCTTTGCGATCTAAGGTCCTAATCTTATCCTGCCATAGTCTCTTATCCTAAGCCAAGTCCTCCGTCAATCCTACAACTTTTAAATCCTCTCTAATCATCTCATCCAAGCTATTCTTTGGTCGTCCCTTCCCTGTTTTATATGCGGGGATGTTAATCCTCTCACATCTCCTCACTAGAGAGTTCACACTCCTTCTTTTCATATAGCCAAACCATCTGAGTCTTGTTTCTCTCATCTTATCTTATATGAGAGCCACTTTAACTAAATCTCTTATTATCCCATTCCTAATCCTATCGATTCTTATATAACCACACATCCACCTAATCATCCTCATCTCTGCTACCATCAATGTTTGGGCCTGTGTCTTTTTCATAGGCCAATACTCCGATCCATACCGTACAGCTAGTCTAACTACTATACGATAAACTCTGTTTTTTAAACCTACAGGCATCCTCTTATCACACAGCACACCTGAAGCGAACCTTCCATTTTTGCCCACCCATTTTTATGCACTGGTTAATATCTTCATCAATTTTCCCATTTTGTTGAATGATTGAGCCTAGATATTTAAACTTTTCGACCTTTGGTATCGCCATGCCACCAATGGTGACTTCTCCCCCTGCATCTTCCCTTTCACTAAAACAACAATGTAGGTATTCAGTTTTGGATCTCCTTACTCTAAAACCTCTAGTCTCTAGTGTTTGTCTCCATCGCTCCAACTTATCATTAACCCCCTGTCTGGACTCATTAACAAGAACAATGTTATCTGTAAATAACATGTACTATGGTAACTCATCTTAAATCCCATTTGTAAGTTCATCCATAACTAGAGTGAAAAGAAAAGGCTTAAAGTGAAACCCTGATGCAGGCCCATACCAACGTAGAAGTCGTAGGCAGCTCCTCTTGGTGTCCTGACACTCGTCCTACCTCCCTCGTACATATCCTTAATAAGTAGAATATACACAGAAGACACTCCTTTCTTTTCCAAGCAACTCCATAACACTTCATGCGGAACTCTATCTTATGCTCTCTCTTCGTTGATAAACACCATATGGAGATCTTCCTTTCTATCTCTGTACAAACCCATGAGCCTTCTAAGGGAGTAAATCGCCTTTATGGTTGATTTGTCAGGCATAAAATAAACTGGTTCTCTGTTATCGAAATATCCTTCCACAATCTTCACTTAATCACCCTCTCCTACAACTTCGTAGTGTGACTGAAGAATTTTATACCCCTGTAATTATTACAATCCTGCATGCCCCCTTTGTCAAATATGCACATAAACCAAGCATAATGCTAATTGAATCCAAACCATACATTACTTGCCAAAACCATAGTTTATGGCCAACTTGGACTCACACCAACTCATTTCAAATCACCAAAAGCATGATCATAAATGCCAATAGGTTAGAAGATGGCCAAATCAAGGATAAAACAATCAAAATTCAACACTTTTAACATTTAGCTTGCATGATTATGGATGAACCCTAACCCTAAGCATGATCTAACCTCAACTCCACCATGATCAACACCAAAATAACTCTTATTTCTTATCAAAATATCATGAACAAAGATCACAAACGTCAAAACAAGAATCAAAACTAAGTAAAAAGCAAAACCAACAAGATCAAGTTCAAGATTACTCACTTTTCTTGAAGATAAGTAGGTGAAAATGATGTTTGATGCTTGAGGAGGGTGTGGGGATGGCTAGTGGTTGTCTTAGTGGCCTGCAGTTGGCTGATTTGTGGCTAGAAGGTGGCTAGAAATGGCTAGAATTAGGCTACTGGGTGGTTGGCCGTGTAATAGGGAAGAAGAGAGAGAAGTGTGTGTGATCACTTGGCTATGAATAAAATGACAAAATACTTGGCAGAGTTTTTATCTAGAAAATTGACTTTTTGGCTAACCATAGTTAAGCTTAATCGTGGTAATTAGTTAGGTTAAGAAGCAAAGATGTTGGGCTTTAAATTAGGTCGAGGAAAGTTGGATTTGGGAATAAAATGCTTCGTAACGATAACGTTTTTGCATACTCAAATTTCAATTTTCGTAATGTTACGGAAAAGAAAATAAATTCCTTAGATTAAACTTGTTAGGGCCTACTATCAATTCTTCCAAAGCTTTTGTTAATAATTAAATAAATAAATAAAACCCGAATTGCCAAGTGAGGGCCCAAATAAAATTTTTTCCACTGGGATGAATAAATGCGAAAAATAAATATGAGAAAAATAATTAATATGAGGTGATTAATTAAATAAACATAATTTAGGGTTGGACTTTTACAGTCTTCCCCCCTTTAAGCGTTTGGCCCTCGAAACTTGTGAACTTTACCATGCCATACAAGATTACCTCAAATAAATATGGGTACTTGGCTTTCATTTCCTCTTCAGGGTCCCAAGTGGTTTCTTGGGAGGTATGGTTTGTCCAAAGCACCTTGACTAAAGGTATCTGCTTATTGCACAGCTGCTTGATCCTACGATCTAGTATTTGCATTACAAGAATCCGCCTATTTTGATATGAAAAATTTCGTTTCTAAATGATAGAATTTCTTATCTAATGGACTTTAGAAATGAAAAATTCGTTTCTAAAATTTCGTTTCTAAATGCACCGTCGCTGATGAAAAATGGTAACAAAATAGGGCTTCGGTTCTAATAGATACGAAAAGTAGATACGACAAGTAGTTTCGTATCTAATAGATACTAATAGTGTTCATATCAAATCTTCCAAGATTCGTATCTATTAGAAACAAAATTAGAAACTGTTTTGTTTCTAATCAAAACAAAAATTGTGGTATCTATTTTGCATATCTTTCTATCTAATTGAAACGAAATTAATTTTAGTATCTAAAAATCGTATCCGATTTTGGTAGGAGAAAGTCACCATTTTCAATTCTAAATTGTTTATGTTCGAGTCTGAATAGGTTTTCTATTTGGCCAAATTTTACCTATATTTCCTATTCAAGTACACAAGCAATATATAATGCAACAACTATAAGGGTCAAATATGCCGAAAGATGCCAACCTATATACAAGTATAAGTGTATATTACAACTTGATGACAAAGGTTCACGTACCAAATGTATACCAAGATTAACCATAACCCAATTCCTATACAAAACCTACCAAGGCCAACCCTTTGACCAAGGAGTTTCACAAACTCATTTACAACATCTATGGCCTGCAAATTCGCGTCTATCGTATACTTAGCCAGTAGCTCTGCTGGCTCTTTCTTCATCAACACAACTGCTTATGAATATATTCTTGCTATTAGTACTATCATTGTAGCTTCTTTCTACTTCTTCAGGGATAACAGATGGTAGAATAGGCATCTTCAATTCTTGGAATTCTTCTGTGGCTTCATCCTCTTCGTGATAATACCTGATGATTTTGGGACTTCTCTTAAGCTTTCTGTGCTTACAAAGTTGCTTCTTTCTCCTAATTTCATCTCTATAAATGTAGTCTTGAGTTCTACTACTTCAGACATCTTAAAAAGAGAGCTCAGTCCTGTAAATATTCACATGTAATTACAATCACATCTTGCCAAACAAATAAATAAATGAAGTTTAGAATTTGTTCTATTTGTAAAATCTAGCTCAAGATCTCAAAATATAGCTCATAAGATAGAAAAAGATTAGGATAAGCAGCAAATAACCATAACATTAAGTATATTGAAGCCCCACCAGAAAGGAAAGAGAAGAAGCACCAAGTGGGAGTATTGGAGAAGCATTGGACATAGGAGAAGATGCATTAGAAAAGAATGATCAGGGCAAACTGAGGCATTACATATTGAAAAGGTCAATACTAACACTGATCATTCTATGGTATGGAGCAGAATTGAAGGGGGCTCATTTCAATACAAAGGAGATATGATGGAAGCCCTGTTTGGCTATGTTGCAACAAACCAAAAAACATCAAACCATGAAAGCACAACTTCAGAAGCTCAGAACTCAAACACAGCTCCAAAGATCATTTTAGACTTTGGGTGATGTCAAAACATAACCACTGTGATTCACTCTCTGGCCATCTCTCACGAGGAATTAATTGGTGGGCTCTAGAAGGAAAAGGCCTAAGTGTCAAAACTCCTGACAACAATTCAGCTCATCGTGATATGTTGTTAACAAGCATCAAGTTAGATTTAGACAATCATAATGGACCAACAAGCCTCAAGTTAGACTTAGACAATCACAATGGATGACAACCATTGCTCAACTACACCAACATTTAATGTGATGTAATCTGAGAAATGACAGTGAGTAAGTGGACTTTGGCATTTGTCTACAAGCTTTTCACATACTAATAAAGTCAACATTACAACGCACGGAAGAGCAAACCTCTCTTAAAAAAAAAAAATCAATTTCTCTTTAAAAATACCATTTCTCTGGGCTATGGCAATAGAAGGCATGTACTGAAACATATGCAAATTAATTGTACAATAATTCTGAATCCTAAATTTTGTGATAACATGTATCAGTCTCTATCTAACAAAACATACTCTTTGTAGAGATATAAAGGTGACCATCCCTCCAACCACACCGCACAGTTCTCACACAAGTTGAAAACAAACTGAATCAAAGTATAGGTAACAGAAGTCATTATGCGTTTATAGCGATTCCACAATTCCACACTTACAGGTCATAAACAAATCAATTCGAATTTGAATCTCAACTTTTCAATGTTCAACAACAAAGTCAGAAACAAATTCAACAAAATCACTCAATACATGCTGAAGCCCTCAGTTGTGAACAACAAATCAATACCAGAGGAATGTTACTTGTGGAGAACTTTGAACGAAAACAAATATGCAGAAAGAGAGAGAAATCAATACCAAACCCTAAGTCACAATCAATACCAAATCAAATGACAGATACACACAAATAGAGAGAGAAAGGGAGTTAATTTCGTAGATATATGGCTTGACCCACTCAACATCTTCCATCATAGCCAACGACATCTCCTTGACCCTTCTAGAACCTTCTCCTCTGGCGATAACATTGCTAGTGGTTCCGAAGTTCTAAGGCCAAGAGTGGGAGGAGAGAGAAGAGAGAATGAAGTGAGGAAAATGGTGGAAGACGATGAAGAAGGTGCCAGGGTTCGAGAGAGGGAAGAGGGAAGAGGAAAGGTGGGCATGCGAAAGCGCGCAACTAGATCTAATTTAATTAGGCAAAGAATCAAAATTTTTATCTGAAACTAATTTTAAAATGAAATTCTAAATTTTGTGTCTATTAGAAACGACTATCCTAGTCTGTTTTTGAATTTCGTACCAATCAGAAACTAAAATACTTTCGTTTCAAAATTTCGAATCTGAATAATTTTCAAAACGAAAGTTTCTATATAGGCGCGTTTTTGTAGTGTTGAACTAGACGCTCTTCGTATACTAAATCCCCAGTGATCTCAATAGATTCAGATATAATGATGTGGTTTAGATCTGAAATATACTACCTGAGCTGACAGATGTGAAACACATTATGCATGTGTTCTAGCTCTACCAGCAGATCCAGTTGATATGCTATGGGATTTAACTTTTCAATGATTTCATAAGGTCCAATATATCTTGGACTCAATTTGCCTCGTGCCTTGAACCTCTTGATACCCTTAGTTGGTGATACTTTCAGAAAAACTTTATCGCCTACTTGAAACTCCAAAGGCCTCCTTCTCTTATTCGTATAACTCTTTTGCCGACTCTGGGCAGCCCTAATGTACTCCCAAATCCTTCTTATTGTTTCCACAGTTTCCTAGATCATTTCAGGGTCTATAATCAATGCCTCATCCAAATCACTCCAACACAGTGGGGTTTTATACTTTCTCCCATATAGAGCCTCAAACGGGGCTATTCTGAAGGTGGACTGGTAGCTATTGTCATAAGAAAACTCCACCAAGGGTAAATCGTCTTCCTATTTCCCTTGGAACTCCAATACACAAGCTCTTAACATGTCCTCTAGAATTTGATTCACTGTTTTAGTTTGCCCATCTGTCCCAGGGTGATAAGCGCTGCTTAAGTTCAATTTGGTCCTAAAGACCTTTTGAAGTGCCTGCCAAAAACGGGCTTGGAATCTTTGATCCCTATATGATACTATGTCTAACGGGATCCTGTGCAGGCGGACTATCACCTTAATGTACAGTTGGGCTAGTTTTTTAACTCTCCAAGTATCCCTAACGACAGAAAATGAGCTGACTTGGTAAGTCGATCAACTATGACCCAAATAGCATTCTTCTTCGAGCCAGAAAGGGGTAAACCCATAACAAATTCTATTGAGATCGAATCCCACTTCCAAGCGGGAATTTCTAGGGGTTGCAGTTCACCCACGGGTCACTGATGCTCTGCTTTAACTTTTTGGCTGGTCAAACACTTGTCTACGTATTCCGTAATCTCCTTCTTCATATATTCCAGGCAAAAATATTGTCTTAAGTCTCTGTACATCTTGGTGCTTGCTGGATGCACCAAGTAGCGAGTATTGTGAGTCTCCTCTAGGATCCATTTCCTTAATTCCTCATTTCGGGGTACACATAGGTGATTCTAGAATCGTAGGTTCCCATCCTCGTGTACTACAAACCCAAGAGATTTTCCTTTCTCTAAATTTTGCTTTATTCTTCGGGGTTTAGGATCGCATTCTTGGTTCACTTGAACTTCCTCCGCTATGGAAGGCTGTAAGTATAAATCTTACATGGTACTCCATATAAGTAATGTCTCCAAATTTTCAGTGCAAAGACCACGGCTGCTAACTCCAAGTCATGGGTAGGATAGTTTTTCTTATAAGGCCTGAGTTGTCGAGAGGCATAAGCCTTATCTTCCTACATCAGAACACGCCTAAAATCGTTCTTTGAAGCATCACTATAGATGGTATACTTCTTACCTTCCACTAGTAGCATTAGGATTGGAGCGGTAGTTAATCGCTGCCTTAACTTCTGAAAGGCTCTTTCACACTTCTCTGTCCACCCAAATTTGTTCGCTTTCTTCAATAGATTGGTTAGGGGCGAAGCTATTTTCGAAAAGTCCTTGATGAACCTTCGAGAATAGCCCACTAAACCTAGAAAACTTCTAATCTCAGTGGCGTTAGTAGGCCTTGACCATTCCATGATTGCATTCACCTTCTGGGGGTCAACTTTGATTCCTTCTTTTGTAACCACATGACCTAAGAACACCACTTCTTCCAAGCAAAATTCACACCTCTTTAATTTTCCATAAAGTTGATGCTCACTCAAGGTTTGTAACACCATCCTCAAATGATCAGCATGTTCATCTCTATCCTTAGAATAGATAAGGATGTCATCTATGAACACCACTACAAACTTGTCTAAGTAAGGTCTAAAGACTCTATTCATGAGATCTATGAAGGCTGCGGGAGCATTGGTGAGACCAAATGGCATGACTTTAAACTGATAGTTACCAGAGCTGGTTCTAAACGCAGTCTTGGGGATGTCTTCAGATTTAATCCAAAGTTGATGGTACCCTAACCTCAAATTAATCTTAGAGAAGACTCCTGCTCCTTGCAATTGATTAAACAAGGCATCTATTCGTGGCAAAGGATATTTGTTTTTGATGGTGATCTTGTTCAACTCCTTGTAGTTAATACACAGCCTTAAAATTCCATCCTTTTTCTTTACGAACAACACTGGGGCACCCCATGGTGATGCAGTTGGCCTAATAAGCCCTTTTGCAATAGCTCATCTAACCGAATCTTCAGTTCTTTAAGCTCAGTTAGGGCCATACAATATGGGGCTTTGGAAATAGGTTGGGCATGAGGGATTAATTCAATTCCAAAATCAATTTCCCTCTGCGGGGATAATCCTGGTAATTCCTCAGGGAAAACATCCTTAAACTCACAAACGACAAGAATATTTTCTGCTTTCTCTTCTTTTGTTTGGACGTCAATAGCATAACCCCAATATCCAATGCACCCTTGACATAATAGCTTACTTGCTTTCATAGCAGAGATCAAGGGATAGGATTTTTCCTCTCTCTGCCCATAGAAGAATACTTCTCTCCCTTTTTTATCCTTCAAAAGAACCTTAAGATCCTCACAGTCAATCTTAGCTCCATAGGTGTACAACCAATTTATTCCGAGAATGATGTCAAAATCAGACAAATTAAATTGAATCAAATCCACAGGGAAGGTGATTCCACCAATGGTAATGGGAAGAAGTTTATAGGAGATGGGGCATTTAATCACAGAATCATTGGGTAGCTTGATCCTACAATTGGTTTCCACCCTCCTATCCTCCAGGTTCAATTGCATAGCAGATTGGGTGGATATAAATGAATGAGTAGCAGCAGAATCAAATGATATACAAAATGGCTTTCAATTTAAAAAAAGAGTTCGAATGACTACCGTACCGAAGGTGGCAGCTTCCTTCTTGCTCATTACATATGCCCGTCCTATTGCTGCAGACCTTGGTGGTGGGGGCCCTTGATGAGGTGGGGCCAAGGGTTTTACTGCACCTTTATCTATAGCCTTCAACCTTCGGTGGCATACAGCAATAAGGTGTTCAGGGCTTCCATACCACATGCACTTATTAGTTCCTGCTCGGCATTCAGGGGTGGTGTGATTTGTTCTTTTGTATTTTGCACAGGGCTCTGTTAAGCCTACAGGACGGCTCTTGGAAGGAACGGGATAAGGTTTCTTCTGTTTCACACTCTTACTTGGAGTTCCTCACTCAAACCCTTTTCTCTTTTGGTTGATTGGGTTCAAGGCTCTCAACTCTGTCCTTGCTCGCTCCAATTCAGCCGCTCGCCCATATAGTTCTTGGTAAGCCAAAATTGGTTGGCCAGCTAACTGATTCCAAATATAGAGGGCCAACCCCTCTTCAAACCTTCTCATCTTCAACCTTTCGGATGGCATAAACTTAGAAACAAACCTGGATAATTCTGTGAACTTACTAGCGTACTGCATCACAGTCATGTTGCCACTCATTTTCAGCTCCATAAACTCTTTCTCTTCTTGCCTTTCGACCACAACTGGGTAAAATTTTTTCCTCAACTCACTCAGGAATTTACTCTAGGTGAATTCAGGCCCTACGAGCTTATCCTTAACAGTGTTCGACCAAATATCAGCTTCACCAGTGAAATAATACGTCCCTATATTTACTTTCTTTTCTTCTGGCACTTCTACCACTGTAAAGATTTTCTCCATTCCCCTTACCCATTCCTCCAATACTACTGGATCATAAGTTCCATCATGCACTTTAGGGTTGCATCGTGCTACCTATTCGCTAATTTATCCCCTTTAGGAGGGGTTTTAGTAGGTACTTGGGAAATCTGCTTCATTAGTTTAGCTACTAAGGCCGGCCAGTAATTTAGATCCCCAATGTTAGTAGTGAACCCACAGAGATTTGGTGGCATTTGGCCAAAATTTGGTGGCACATGATGTGAGGCTTATTCACCCGATCCCTAGCCATGATCTGAGATTTCCTCTACATGAACCTCTGCATTGTTGTGTACTGATTCGAACATTCTGATCATACATTAAACGAAATAATTCAATCACTGGAATACGCAAACGTATAAGGTAAGCATGCCCAACAAATACATTTAATATAGCTCAAATATCATTAAAAACAAAACCCAAAGCCTCATTATATCATTTCAACTTTTTGTTTACATATATAGCTGCATGTTTATACACAAGATCCCCAAATAAAGTCAGATCTAGGTGACTAACTATGGTTAGCTCTTACTTTTACTCCAAATAAAACACTTGCTAGCCCCAAAAACCCTAAATCCATCACATGCCCCAAAAGAGAAATAGATTTAGGTCCCACAGTGGGAAGGATCTAACTGACTATATACAATGTTATATACTACATAAAATATATCCATCCAAAACCGACCATGCTATATACAAATAGGGCTCAAACAAAAGAAGTCTACCAACACCTACCCTAGAACCACCTAATAATCCCTAGATAAATCGTAATCAGAGTCAAACTCATCATCAGGCTCTATGCTTGAATCGAAGCTGCTAGTCGATGCCTCTGACTCGACATCACCAGCCTCATACTATCCATCTCCTGCTCAAGTTGTCGCTCCACCACTGCCTCATCAATGTCCTGATCTTCCTCGCTATCATCCTCCTCCTCCGGAAGGCCCTCATCCTTAGTACTAACCACTACTATCTCTAGTGTATCAGGGAGGTCTACCACCATATGAGCCTCCCCAGGACTAGCGGCTATCAATGGAGTACCTGGTGCGGGCGAGGAGGCTGGTCCCTATGCTGGTGCTGGGGCTGCAGGTGGAGGATGTGCCTGATGTAACAGAAAGACATGCTGAAGAGTCTCCGTAGTAATCCCCCTCTGCTCAGACTCCTCCCTCAACAACAACTCTATAGTGATAGTCGTCCAAGCCCACTGGGCCTGAAACTTAGGCCTGTCCCAACTTAGGTTCCCTGTTATCATAAAATAATGATAATGGAGCCTGAACTCTGCCCACGGATCAATTGTGGGTGAGGATCAGAGCAGTCTATGTGCACGAACCATAATACCGTGAAACTCAGAGAAAGGGTCATGTCCATGGGCCTTTATACTAGCATGCGGTAGCGCGATGTGAGCAGCCATAGGTACACCCTACATCATGTTCATGCCATAAGGGTCCATCTAACAAGGAAAACATATCTGAGAGGCATACATAACCATAATTAAGGAACATGAAAATATAAGCAACCTACATTTCTAATATCATTACTACACTTCTAATATCACTCTAGCAGTATACAATGGCTCTCACTACCAACCATTCTGACCGTCTTATTTCTAAATTGCACATTCCACAAAGAAAATCTCAACCTGGCTCTGATACCAAGTCCGCAAAATCATTGTTTGCATTCCTTTTATTAGTTTCTCCAACTAGAAATAATAACCCAAATGATCAGGCATTACCGCCGTCTAACAAGAACAAGGCTTTGCTTGTGCGTGTTAAACTTAGCCATAATAATCAATGTTTAATATCAAAAGGCACTTATAACATCACAATCCCATAAAACTATATATATATATATATATATATATATATATAATATATATATATATATATATATATATATATATATACATATATATTATATATATATATATATAATATATATATATATATATATATATATATATATATATATATATATATCAGTTCTAGCATCAAAACATTTACCTAATCCAGCATTTTCACTAAAATATAGTAACCGTTGTAGGGTATACAGCTTAACATCAAAGTATTTCATAATACAGTGTTCAAAACATTAAAGCACTATCACACCACCATTCCTTTAAGCCTTTCGCTCTCACTTACCTTCTCTAGTAGGCCTGTCAGCCTGAGGGCGATTCACTGAGCCTTTTGCTAAAACAAAACATGAAAATATTTTGAACTGTGAGCTGAAGCTCAGTGCATGCATCTCTGTATTGTTAAATGATCATCGAAAAAAAACTAATCAGGCCTGTATTGCAATTCATTTTAATTTAAAAATAAGGAATGAGGTGAATATAAAGCTGCATTGCTAATTATTATCTGATAGTGAACCCTCGGTAATTGTTACGATCTGTGATAGGCATGCACCTCCCAAGTCAATCAGGGGATTTGGCCTGAAGCCGCACAGGTAACTGAAGGGTAATGCCCTGTAACCGATAATTGATGAGGCCACTTATTATGTGATAAATTATAGATTAAACTGATTCATTGATGTACTTATCAAAACATTATAATTTTGATAAATACATGCTGATTTCTAAAGTTGCAGGCAACAAACGTACCTGGTACTTTTAATAAAATTCACTGAAATGGGATTATGCACAAAAGGGAAGGAAATGATAGATTAGGCCCTAATTCTATACAAAAATATTGTTGTAGGAACATACGGTTAGCAAATGTATGTATTTCATAGCTAATAATTTAGTACAAGAAAAGTAAAAGCATAACAGTGGCTTAGAAAGAATAACTTGTAACTTAGTCTTCCGATCTCCAATTGAGACCCAAAACCCCATTGTTAGAACCTTAAGAAGTCCTAAAAATTGTTCATTTAGAACACCAACTTGATTCCCATAATAGAATTCCCAAAATAAGACTAGAACATAAGCATGTCAGTTTTTGGTCCATTCTGTATAGTTTTGGTAAAATGACCATAACTTTTTACATAGACCTCGGATTAAGGCGATTCAAAAGGCATTTGACAGCTAACACACTGCCCAACCAAAATTATGATTTTCCAATGCATTGATCATTACCAGTTTAAACCCAAAGTGTGCCCTATTTTCTAAAATTTTCAGTCGTCACTATTTTAGCTTTTTCCCCTCTTTTCACACAAATCCTCAACCTAAATCATTCCTTTAAAGCATGTAAACAAGGTTTGATCCATCCCAACATCATACAAAATTGCCACACTCAATTTCACTTCATAATCATATCCAATAAAGATCATTTTTCAATCAAATGCACGTATAAACTAAGCTTACAGCTAATTAATCCAAACCATACTTTACTTGCCAAAATCCTAGCTTATGGGTAACTTGGACTCACTCCAACTCGTTTCAAATTACCAAAAACATCACCATAAACACCAATAGGTCAGAAGATGACCAAATCAAAGATAAAACAATAAAAATCCAACACTTTAACATTAAGCTTGCATGATTAAGGATTAGCCCTAACCCTAGCATGATCTAACCCCAACTCCACCATCATCAACAAAAAAATAACTCTTATTTCTTCTCAAAACAACATCACCAAAGATCACAAATATCAAAACAAGAATCAAAACTAAGTAGAAAGCAAAACCAGCACGATCAAGTTCAAGATTACTCACTTTGCTTGAAGATAAGTGGGTGAAAATGATGTTTGATGGTTGAGGGGGTTGTGGGGATGGTTGGTGGTTGTCCTATGTCCTAGGGTGGCTGACTGGTGGCTAGAAAGTGGCTAGAAATGGCTAGAATTGGGCTACTAGGTGGCTGGTCGTATAGTAGGGAAGAAGAGAGAGAAGTGTGTGTGATCACTTGGCTATGAATAAAATGACAAAATACTTAGCTGAGTTTTTATCTAGAAAAGCGGCTTTTTGGCTAACCATGCTTAAGCTTAATCATGGTAGTTAGTTAGGTTAAGAAGCAAACATGTTGGGCTTTAAATTGGGCCGAAGAAAGTTGGACTCGAGAATAAAATGTTTCGTAATGATAACGTTTTTGCGTACTCAAATTTAAATTCTCGTAATGTTACGGAAAACAAAATAAATTTGTTAGATTGAACTTGCTGGGGCCTACTATGAATTCTTTCAAAGTTTTCATTAATAATTAAATAAATAAATAAAACCCGAATTGCCAAGTGAGGACCCAGATAAATTTTTTCCCACCGTGATGAATAAATGCGATAAATAAATATGAAAAAATCATTAACATGAGGTAATGAATTAAATAAACATAATTTAGGGTTGGGCTATTACAGTAAGAATCCACCTCCTAGAAGGTGCGATCCCCGGTGAATGGTTCAACTTCTATTTTGCTGGATGGTTAGTTTTTTTATTTAGTT
>JAKOGI010000215.1:45000-62500 GCA_029747015.1 Carnegiea gigantea
GAATACTTCGATTTACTACATTTAGATCCTATTAGAGTTTGAGCATAATTAGCGGTTATTTAGAATTTGATTCCTTTTGTTTGTTTACCGTTTAATTAGCTTAGAATGATACTAGATTAGTTATTTTCATATATAGTAACTGAGAATCCCTGCGGAGACGACCCTCAAGTATTACAACGATAGTTGTATACCTACGGCACTTTAATTTACACTCAAATTTATCCAACAAGTTTTTTGGCGCCGTTGCCGAGGACGGCGACATAAGATTATGTCGCATTTTCTTTTTCGTAGCTACTTTAATATTAGGTTGCCTAATTATGTTATTAAGTTTTGACTTAATTTAGCGCATTCCTTCAGTTTTCATAAATCCCCAAAAAAAATTGGAAAAGCCTAAAATTGAAGAAAAAAAGTTAGAGGTTTACACTCAGATGCTCCCTAAATTTATAGGTCTAGAAGATGCTTATTTATTTTTGAGGGAGTTCGAAGAAGTTTCTTCTATAATGCATTTCCCTAATATTCCCACTGATGTTGTGCGAATGAAATTGATTTCTTTTGCTTTAAAAGATTCTGCTCAACATTGGATATATGGCTTGACTACTAATTCTTTTACTTCTTGGAATCATTTTGTAAGATTGTTCTTAAAAAAATATTTTCCTAATGCCAAGACTGTTAAATAGAGGAATGAAGTCAATCAATTTGTGCAACTTCATAGAGAGTCATTTTGAAAATATTTTGATTGGTTTAAAACTTTTGGCCCAATGTCCCCATTATGGTTTAGACCAAGCACGCTTGTCCCGGATTGTATATGAAGGACTTTACCAACAGACTAGGACCATAATAGAGTCCATATGTCAGGGTGGCTTTCTTTCTAAGAGCGCTACAGCTGCTTGGGAGTTTTTAGAGGACTTGGCTGATAAAACAATGCAGTGGGAAACCGCACGTGATGACAGCCTGAGTTCTAGGATTGCAAGGGGTGGGTTGCAGTATGTCTCTGATGTAAGTCATTTAGAGTTTAAGATTGCTATTTTAGAAAACATGTTGAAGGGATTATCTCCCCAGATGTCCCAGTTATCTCAGACATCTATAGTGTCTTATTCTCATTGCCCGGCCCTAGATCATTCCTTAAGTGCTTTTCCTTATTTTGCTCATCAGTTAGCAACTGAATAAGAACAAGCGAGTATGGCCTTCCAGAGACATAAGAATGACCCCTTCTCCCCTTACTACAACCAAGAGTGAAGAAATCATCCTAACTTTTCATAGAATAGTAGACCAAAGGCTACGATTCCTAACTCTCAACCTGAGATGTTTGCTGGAAACAACTCCCAGCCCATCTCTCACCCTTCAAATACCTTTCAGAGACTGGCTTTTTCAGGTGTACCTAATTCACCTAGACCTCCACCTCTCATAGCTCAACTTTAACCTCCTCCTAGTTTTATTAATATTGATAAATTGGAAAGGAGAAACAATAACAATTTGGAGAGAATGATTAATGTTAACATGGAAAGAATGATCAGGATGATGTCTGAACAGTTTTCCCTATTAGCATCATCTTCTAGGGAACCAGGTGCTTTCCCGATTTAACCTGAGGTGCACCCTAAGGGTTACGCCTCCTCTTCTTCTGGTAACCCTAGTGAGCCTGTGAGGAAAGTGAATGCAGTTATACCTCTTCGTTCTGGTCGAGAGGTTGACAACCAAATGAGAAATCCTAATGAACCTTGCAAGTATCCTCACCCTTCCAAAATTTTTCTTCCTCTTCTGCTCTAGAGACTCGTTCATCCAGTCAGTCAGACGATGCTAGTGATGGTGTCCCCAATGCTTCAAATAGTCCTTCCCCTCTTAAGTCACCTTCTAAGAAAGAGGAGCATAAAGAGAAAGACTCCTCTGACTTGGTAAATTTTCCTACTTCTAAGGATTCTTCGTCCCCTTCTTCTTCCAAGAAAATTCAGATGCCTTTACCTCCTTTTCCCTATAGGCTAAAGAAAAAATATCAAGATCATATTGAGAAGATGAGACAGACTTTCTCACAAGTAAAGATTACTATTCCCTTGCTTGATGCTATTCAGCGGATGCCTCCATATGCTAGATTCTTAAAGCAGCTATGTATGACCAAGAGAGCAACTGGAGTACCTAAGAAGGCTTTCTTAACATCTGGTGCTAATTCTATCCTTTCTAAGGTCCCGATGAAGTATAAGGACCTCGGTTGCCGTACTGTGTCTACAGTCATAGGGGACCAACTTATTCACGGAGAATTGCTTAACCTAGGGGCTAGTGTTAACTTAATACCCTTTACTGAGTATGAGAGGCTGGAGTTAGGTGAGCTGAAACCTACCAAGATTTTCATTCAACTGGCTCATAGATCGACTAAGGTGCCCAGGGGGATGGTCGAGGATGTGCTGATTCGAGTGAGTGAATTCATTTACTTAGTGGAGTTTGTTATGATTGAAACTAAGAAGGTGTCCAACTTAGCTAGTCAAGTTCCTGTGATTCTAGGGCGTCCTTTCTTGGCCACTGCCAATGCCCTCATTAATTACAAGAATGGTATGATAAGACTGCCTTTTGGCAACGTGACTGTAGAATTGAACATCTTTAACATACAAAGACAGCCTTCTAGATTTAATGATATGAAATTTTCCATTCTTAACTGGGTAGGGGATTCTATATTCGATGATGCTTTTAATGATGTATTTGCTACTGAGTATGAGTCATTTCCTATAGATAATGAGCTTGAATATGATGTGTTTGAATTTGATGACTTGTGCTCTACTGCTGATTGTGTGCTCATTGTTGTTTCTGAATCTGCTACTAAATCTGTTTTCCCTATTGCTCTTGAATTGAGACCCCTTCCTGACTCACTTAAGTATGCATTTCTAGGACCCGATGAATCTTTACCTATTATAATTACTTCTGATCTGGACCGGGACCAAGAGGACAAACTGATTACTTTATTTATGGAGAGCAAGGAAGCTCTAGGGTGGACTTTAGGGGATATCAAGGGTATTAGTCCTTCTATTATGCAACATAGAATTCATTTAGAGGATTATGCTAAGCCCTATCATGACTGCCAAAGGCGTTTGAATCCCACTTTGTAGGAAGTAGTTAAAACGGAAGTGTTGAAATAGTTAGACGATGGAATTATTTATCCTATTTCTGATAGTGAGTGGGTTAGCTCTGTTTAAGTTATTCCTAAGAAGGCCGGTATTGCCATGATTTAGAATGATACGAATGAGTTGGTCCCCACTCGAGTTCAATCTGGGTGGCGTGTGTGTATAGATTATAGAAAATTGAATGCTACCACTAGGAAGATAATTTTCTCCTTCCCTTGTTGGATCAAATGGTAGAGAGGTTGGCTTGACATTCCTTCTATTGCTTTTTAGATGGATATTTCAGTTATACCCAGATCTCTATTGCTCCTGGGGATCAGGAGAAGACTACTTTCACTTGTCTATTTAGGACATATATCTTTAGAAGAATGTCATTTGGACTGCGCAATGCCCCTGCTGCCTTTTAAAGACACATGATTTCTATTTTCTCAGATCTAGTTGGGCAATTTATGAAAATTTTCATGGATGATTTTTCTATGTTTGGACCTTCCTTTGATGATTGCTTGTCTAATCTGAAAAAGGTGTTCAAGAGGTGTAAGGAGAAAAACTTGACTTTAAACTGGAAGAAATGTCACGTCATGGTTAAAAGGGTATAGTCCTAGGACACATTATTTCTTGAGATGAAATTGAGGTAGACAAATCTAAGACTAACCTAATTGTTAATCTTCCCCCTCCCACTTTTGTGAAAGATGTGCAGTTTTTCTTTGGACATGCTGGCTTTTATCATCGTTTTATTAAGGACTTTAGTAAGATTACAAAGCCTTTCTCCAATCTGCTAGATAAGGATATGCCATTTCATTTCTCTGAAGAGTGTCTTGAGGTATTTTCTAAGCTTATGGAGGCCTTAACCTCTGCTCTAGTTTTTCATCCTTCCATTTGGGGAGAACCATTTTAATTAATGTGTGACGCGTCTGATTATACTATTGGAGTTATTTTAGCACAGCATATTGATAAGAAACCCCATGTTATTTACTATGCTCAGTCACACGTTGAATGATGCCCAGCTGAATTACACTGCTATTGAGAAAGAATTCTGGGCTGTGATATTTGGTTTTGAATAGTTTAGACCCTTTCTGGTTAGGTCTCATGTGATTGTTTAAACTAATCACTTTGCTC
The DNA here is from genome assembly GCA_029747015.1 of Carnegiea gigantea. Lineage (NCBI taxonomy): Eukaryota > Viridiplantae > Streptophyta > Magnoliopsida > Caryophyllales > Cactaceae > Carnegiea > Carnegiea gigantea. Next base: position 49,218 of record JAKOGI010000215.1, read on the forward strand.
TTAAGCACCTTCACTCTCAGAAGGATGCTAGGCCTAGATTTGTGAGATAGATTTTGCTTTTGCAAGAATTTAACTGTGAAATCAAGGATAAAAAGGGTTCTGAAAACCTTGTAGGTGACCATCTGTCTAAGATTCTCTATGATAGAGAGAGTGAGTCCAGTGCTTCTGAGTGCTTCCCCAATGAGCAATTGTATGCTGTTAACCCTGATACTTGGTATGCTGATATTGTGAACCACTTAGTTGCTGGTAGAATCCGTGAGGGTTGGACTAAGAAGGAAAGAGACAGATTCTTCCACCCCATAAAATTCTTTATTTGGGATGACCCTTATCTGTTTAAGTACTGCTCTGACCAAGTCTTTAGGAGGTGTATTCTCGACCATGAGGTGAGAAGTGTTCTTTCTTTTTGTCATGACCAGGCATGGGGGGCATTCTAGTGGTAGGAAGACAGTAGCCAAAGCTCTTCAATGTGATTTTTACTCGCCTACGTTGTTTAAGGATACATTTGAGTGCTGCAAGAGTTGCCCTAGATGCCAGCAGTTGGGTAGAATAAGCAGGAGAAATATGATGCCACTGAATCATTGTTGTAGAGGTTTTTGATGTGTGGGGTATTGACTTTATGGGACCATTTCCATCTTCCTTTGGGAAATAGTACACCTTGTTAGCTGTGGACTATGTTTCTAAATGGGTTGAGGTCGTCCCTTTTAGGACTAATGAAGCTAAGGTCATTGTTGAAGAATTCCTTAGGGAGAACATCTTTGCTCTATTTGATATGCCCCGTGCTATCATTAGTGATTAGGGCACCCATTTCAATAATAGATCTTTTGATACCTTACTGAAGAGGTATTCCATAGTCCATAGGCTTGCTACTCCTTACCATCCGTAAACCAGTGGCCAGGTTGAAGTGTCCAATCGACAGATCAAGCAAATTTTAGAAAAGACGGTGAGTAGGAGTAGGAAAGACTGGGCTGACAAGCTAGTGGATGCTCTTTGGGCATATAGGACAGCTTTCAAAACTCCCTTCGGTATGTCACCTTATTGGGTAGTTTGTGGTAAGCCTTACCATTTACCTGTGGAAATAGAGTATAAAACTTGGTGGGCCATTAAGAAACTTAATTATGGGTTGACTGAGGCAGGTGAAGAGAGACAACTATAACTGAGTGAGCTTGATGAGATTAGAGCTTAGGCTTATAAGAGTGCTTGATCTAACAAAGAGAGGGCGAAGCTATTTCACGATCGAAATATTTTTAGAAAAGAGTTTTCCCAGGAATGAAAGTACTCTTATATGACTTTAAGCTCCATCTGTTTCCATGAAAATTGATGTCCCAATGGACGGGTCCTTATATTCGCTCACATGTTTTTCCTTATGGTGTAGTTAAAATTTAAGATCCTAAGAGTGGTGTTACCTTCAAAGTGAATGGCCAGTGTTTGAAACAATTTCTGAAGTTGCCGATCCAAGAAGATGTCGAGTGTCAGATACTCCATGAACCGGGCCCTGATCGGTGATTATGATGGGAGATAGCTTGGGTGTGCTTAGCACCTGACCCAGTTTGTAGGAAATTTCTTCTCCTCTCTTCTTTTCTCCCTCTTTTCTTCTCCCTTCTTTTTCTTTGTCTTAGTTCAGTTTCTTTTTGTATAGTTAATTGCTTTTCTTTTTCTATGCTGGCTGTTTTGTTTTTGAGTCTTGTTTTTATTTTTGAACAAGGTTCTCTTTTTAGATTTTTCTTTTCGCTCTTCATGTTTGTTTCCCACTCCCAGTGAGAACATTGTGAGATTTTAGTGTGGGGTTAAGGTGCCCATTTGTACATACTTTTTTTTGAAAATTTTCAAAAATCCAAAAAGATTTTTGTTTTGTTTTTGGGGACGTTTGTACTCTTTTTGATTAGCTTAATTTCCCTGTGCCTTTGTTATTAACTTGTATGTAAGTAGGATGTGCATGAAAGGTCTCTGACCTCAGTGTGACATTCTAAGCCCTAACTCTAACTCCAATTATTCATTATAGATGTGTAATTCAATCCTTATTTATTCCTTCATCATTATGTTTAGGTGTTAGGCTGCCATGAATGATTCTCTCACTTACTTGTGACGCGATTACTTTAAAAAAAATAATGAATGAAAATAATGAATAAAGAAGAGAAAAAGAAAAAGAGATGAAATAAAATTTTGGAATGACAAGTATCCTTTTAAGGCATGCAGTACTGGGTGTTACCTTTTGAGGCATGTGCCACTGGGTGTTACCCTTTGAGATAATACTGCTACTAGGAGAGCTTGCTTCCAATGTTAATATATCAATAATGCAGTTGTGTCAATCAAGTGAGATTGAGCTTGATTCTGGTAAATCTAAGCCTTAGGATGATGACGCACTTGTGCACAAGCACTTGGATGGATTCAAAATCTTGATGTACATCGGGGTGAAAAATTAGTGTTTTGATGTCATTTATGGGGTAGAGAGCTTTGAAGTACACTCTGTTTATATGTAGGTTGACATCTGGGCTACAAGGGTGATTCAGTTGATTCGAACGTGTATATATGTTTTCCTAAATTTTGTACATATTAGCTTTGAGAAAAAACCAAAAAGATTTCCAATTTTCTGTTTTTATTTTCTTTTTTGATTTTATGGGTATTTCACTTGAAAACCCTTACGAGACCTCACTTGTCCACTTGGGAAATCGAGGGGTTTAAAGGGCTTGTTGCATACGCTAAATGCAACCGTGATTCCTATACCAGTGAGTTAGGATTTTCTTTTTCTTATTTTCCATTTCCTTTTAGGTAGTTTAGTTATTTTACTCGAGGACGAGCAAAATCTTGGAGTGGGGGTATTTGTTCATGTCAAAAATATGATGTTTTCGCGATACTTTTATACCCAATTTATGTTCGTTAGAATTGTTATTTTTAGATTTTGACTTAATTTTATTTGATTTTGTAGGTATTGAACAAATTGAGGAAAAGCTTTTTAAAAAAGGAAAAAGTACACAAAAATGAAATAAAACCCAAATCTTCCCCCTCCATGTGCACATCACATGACCTACTTCCCCTTCGCCTTTAATCTCCTTCTCTCTCTCCTCTCGGCCTGAAAAAAACCCAAAAATCTGATAGGCCCCCCTGCTCCTCCATCTTCATCTTCATCATCTTCTCTCTCTCTCTCTCTCTCTCTAACCCATCTCTCTCATCACCACCGAGCGCTAGCGCAGCACGCCAAATCACCACCTCCATCCAACGGAATGCAAGCAGCAATGACCAGATTGCGCCACCTCCTTTGGCCACGCGTTTCCAGATGGACGGTGCAGATCGAACGAGTTTGGGTATAAATTAAAGCGAGCCAGCTCCAGAAAAAAGGTTAGGAAGTTTTTGGGGTTATAATGTAATTGCTAGTTTTTAGGCTTCAATTCGTATGTTTTTGATTTCCATATTTAGGGTTTAAGGTTTAAAATTCAGTTTAGGGTTTAATGTTAGATCGGTTTTTGGTTCCGAATTTCATGTAATTAAGCTAAGATTTTGTTTATTTCCAGTTAAAATTCATGGTTTTCAGGTTGCTTTTGTAAGATTTTGGAGTTGGTTGGTTTAATTTCAGCCACCCCCTCCCTTGTTTTCATTTCATCGATCTTGGTAATGGCATTTCCGTCATTGTTTGCAGTTGTCAAAACTCCATAAATGGAGTATTGATTTGGGATGAGCTCAGGGTTGAGCTCGGATTCCCTCCTTATTTCCCCTATTCGTATTTCCCCCTTTCCCCTTAATTTTCCCCTCTTCGGGTGCTAGGCAAAGAGATGGATGTTGCTCCCTACCTTCCCCTGCGAATCAGTGATGATGATGGTCGAATTGGTAGAGTGTTCAATGGCAGAATTGTCTCTCTTACCTCGTGTTCTCTATTTCAGGTTCTGAGTCATTGCTTTGTTCCTCTGTTTCTGTTCTCCATCTCGTCCTTGTAGCTCAGTTTTCTTTTGTTTTTTAAGTAGTTTGGTTGATGTGATTATATTCTGATTTTAGTTGAGTTGATTTAGTTAATTTTAGTTTAGTTTAGTTGATTATGCTCTGATTCGATTATGCTTTATTTTAGTACTTTAGTTGCTCAGTTGCTCATTTTCTCCCTTGTTGCCCTCTTCTGGGTTTGAAAATTTGAAGGCTTTGATGCGACTATAGGTTGAGATGATACCATTGATTATATTTGGCTTTGATTCGCGGTCGTGAGTTTGCGGCTATTATTTCTGTTTAAATGATTTAAATTGGTTATGTTGTTGCTTTGTTTCAATTCAAGCTTTAGTTTTATTCTGCATTTTCATTACTCAATTGATGCTTTCATTTGATGCATTTAAACCATTCCCCAAACTTGTTGACCTTGTCACTTGAACTAGCCTTCATTTGTTTAGTTTGAATTTGGAATGATATGACTTGCTGTCTCCAATTGCTTGGCATTTGCAATCTTGTGCTGTGGCTGGTAGCAATTAGTTTCATTTGCAATCTTGATGGTATTGATTTAATTATGATGGATTGTGGAGTATATTTAATCTCTAGATTGTGCTGGTATTGATTGCATTTATTATTTGAATACTTCAATTTGCTACATTTAGATCCTATTAGAGTTTGAGCATAATTAGGGATTATTTACAATATGATTCGCTTTATTTGTTTACTGTTTAATTAGCTTAGAATGATGCTAGATTAGTTATTTTCATATTTAGTGACTTTAATCTAATCCTTGTCCCTGTGGAGACGACCCTCAAGTACTACGACGATAGTCGTATACTTACGGCGCTTTAGTTTACACTCAAATTTATCCAACAAGATTTTTGGCACCGTTGCCAGGGACGGGGCATAAGATTATATCGTGTTTTCTTTTTCGTAGCTACTTTAATATTAGGTTGTCTGATTATGTTATTAAGTTGTGACTTGATTTAGTGCATTCCTTGAGTTTTCAAAAATCCAAAAAAAATTGGAAAAGCCTAAAATTGAAAAAAAAAAAAGAAAAACCTGAAAACCAAAAAAAATTTGAAAAATTGAAAAAACCTCAAGAACAAAGTGGCAAGTTTATGTTTTTCTTAGTTTGCGCACTTTTCTTTTTCTTAGTTTTGTTCTTATTAGTTGCTTATGCACTGACTTACTTTGTTTATTCATTATTAGTTGTGATTTATTTTGTTCATTTCTTGAAAAAATTTAAAACCCCATAAAAATTTAGAAAAACTTGAGACTCCAAAAATGTTTGGTTGAAAAACCCTAAAAACAATGACTTAGAATTGATTTATGGCTTAAGTTGCTTTATTTTGTTGTTTTGTGGTTTTGGAATTGAGTTAGTAATTTGAATTTGGTTTTTGTTGGAATTTGTCTCAACTTCATTTTAGAGATCGATTAACTTTTTGATTTGGCTACCTTTTGTTTGGAAATCGTCTTTAGGGTTGAGTAATATTTGGATTTGATTTTGTGCTTAAGAAAAAGAAAAAAAATAGAAAATTTGAAAATCCAAAAAACATAGAAAGAGAAAGACCAAAAATAGGACCTTTTGTGATGGTGTGAGGTTCATATGACTAGTTGGGTTACAGACCCTGAAAATCAAAGACTTGTTAGGAGTGAGCCCAACCCTGACTTAGAACCTGAACTTGAACCTGAGCTTGAGTTAGAGAATATGGCACAAGAAAGGACTTTGAGTGATATTTTCTGTCCTCCTAGGACTGCTTTACCATGCTTTGTTATGCCCAATGTTGCACCAAATGTGACATCGAATTATACTCAAATGCTCCCTAAATTTACAGGTTTAGAGGATGCTTATTTATTTTTTAGGGAATTCGAAGAAGTTTGTTCTATGATGCATTTCCTTAATATTCCCATTGATGTTGTGCGAATGAAATTGATCCCTTTTGCTTTAAAAGATTCTGCTAAACATTTGATGTATGGCTTGACTGCTAATTCTGTTATTTCTTAGAATGATTTTGTAAGATTGTTCTTAAGAAAATATTTCCCTAATGCCAAGACCGTTAAGCTGAGGAATGAAGTCAATCAATTTGTGCAGCTTGATATGGAATCATTTTAAAAATATTTTGATAGGATCAAAACTTTATTGGCCCAATGTCCCCATTATAGTTTAGACTAAGCAAGCTTGTGCTAGATTGTATATGAAGGACTTTACCAATAGACTAGGACCATGGTAGAGTCCATGTGTCAGGGTGGCTTTCTTTCTAAGAGCGCCACAGTCGCTTGGGAGTTTTTGGAGGACTTGGCTGATAAAACTATACAGTGGAAAACTGCTGGTGATGACAACCTAAGTTCTAGGATTGCAAGGGGTGGGTTGCATTCTGTCTCTGATGTAAGTTACTTAGAGTCTAAGATTGCTATTTTAGAAAACATGTCAAAGGGATTATCTCCCCAAATGTCCCAGTTACCTCAGACATCTACAGTGTCTTGTCATCATTGCCAGGCTCTAGATCATTATTTGAGTACTTGTCCTTATTTTGCTCATCAATTAGCAACTGAATAAGAACAAGCGAGTATGGCCTTCCAGAGACCTAAGAATGACCCGTTCTCCCCTTATTATAACCCAGGGTAGAGAAATCACCCTAACTTTTCATGGAATAGTGGACTAAATGTTGCGGTTCCTAACTCTTAACCTTGGATTCCTGGAAACAACCCCTAACCTATCTCTCATGCTTCAAATTCCTTTCAAAGACTAGCTTTTTCAGGTGTACCCAATGCACCTAGACCTTCACCTCCCACAGGTCAAGTTCAACCTCCTCCTGGTTATACTGATATTGATAAATTGGAAAGGAGAATCAATAACAATCTAGAGAGAATGATTAATGCTAACATGGAAACAATGATGAGAATGATGATCGAATAGTTTTCCCAGTTAACATCATCTTCTAGGGAACCAGGTACTTTCCCGAGTCAACTTGAGATGAACCCTAAAGGTCATGCCTCCCCTTGTTCTGGCAACCCTAGCGAGCCCATAGGGAAAGTGAATGCGGTTATATCTCTTCGTTCTAGTCGATATGTTGATAACCAAGTGAGAAATCCTAATGAACCTTGCAGGTATCCTGACCAATTCTTCCAAAATTCTTCTTCCTCTTATCTCCAGAGACCGGTTCATCTAGTCAGCCAGGGGATGCTACTGATGGTGTCCCCAATGCTTCACATAGTCCTTCCCCTCCTAAGTCACCTTCTAAGAAAGAGGAGCTTAAAGAGAAAGACTCCTTTGACTTGGCAAATTTTTCACCTTCTAAGGATTCTTCCTCCCCTTCTTCTTCTGAGAAAATTCAGATACCTTTAACTCCTTTTCCCTATAGGCTAAGGAAGAAAGATCAAGATCATATTGAGAAGATGATAGAGACCTTTTCACAAGTAAAGATCAACATTTCCTTGCTCGATGCTATTCAGCAGATGCCTTCATATGCTAGATTCTTAAAAGACCTATGTACGACCAAGAAAGCAACTGGTGTACCTAAGAATGCTTTCTTGACCTTTGGTGCTAATTCTATCCTTTCTTAGATCTTGGTGAAGTATAAGGAACCTGGTTGCCCTACTGTATCTATAGTGATAGGGGACCAACTTATTCATGGAGCATTGCTTGACCTAGGGGCTAGTGTTAACTTGATACCCTTTACTGAGTATGAGAGGCTGGATCTAGGTGTGCTGAAACCTACCAAGATGGTCATTCAACTGGCTAATAGATCGACTAGGGTGCCCCGGGGGATAGTCGAGGATATGTTGATTAGAGTGCGTGAATTCATTTACTCAGTGGACTTTGTTGTGATTGAAACTGAGAAGGTATCCAACTTAGCTAGTCAAGTTCTTGTGATTCTAGGGTGTCCTTTCTTGGCCACTGCCAATGCCCTCATTAATTGCAGGAATGGTGTGATGAGACTATCTTTTGGCAATGTGACTGTAAAATTGAATATCTTTAACATGCAAAGACAACCTTCTAGATTTGATGATATGGAATTTTCTACTCTTAATTGGGTAGGGGATTCTATCTTCGATGATGCTTTTGATGACCTATTTGCTACTGAGTGTGAGTCATTTCTTATAGATGATGAGCCTGAAGACGATTTGTTTGAATTTGATGACTTGTGCTCTACTGCTGATTGTCTACTCACTGCTATTTCTGAATCTACAACTGAATCTATTTCCCGCATCACTGTTGAACTAAAACCCCTTCTTGACTCTCTTAAGTATGCACTTCTAGGACCCGATGAATCGTTAACTGTTATAATTGCTTCTAATTTGGACCGGGACTAAGAGGACAAACTGATTACTTTACTTAGGGAGAACAAGGAAGCTTTAAGGTGGAATTTAGGGGAAATCAAGGGTATTAGTCCTTCTATTGTGCAACATAGAATTCGTTTAGAGGATAATGCTAAGCCCTATCGTGACCGCCAAAGGCATTTGAATCCCACTTTGCAGGAAATAGTTAAAAAGTAAGTGTTGAAATGGTTAGACCATGGGATTATCTATCCCATATCTGATAGTGAGTAGGTTAGCCCTATTCAAGTTGTTCTAAGAGGATCGATATTACCGTGATTAGGAATGATAAGAACAAGTTAGTCCCTGCTCGAGTTCTACCTCGGTGGCGTGTGTGTACAGATTATAGAAAATTAAATGCTGCCACTAGGAAAAGACCATTTTTCCCTCCCCTTCTTGGTTCAAATGCTAGAGAGGTTAGCTGGACATTCCTTCTATTGCTTTTTAGATTGATATTCCGATTATACCCAGATCTCTACTGCTCCTGAGCATCAGGAGAAGACTATTTTTACTTGTCCATTTAGGACATATTCCTTTAGAAGAATGCCGTTTAGACTATGTAATTCCCCTACTACCTTTTAAAGATGCATGATTTCTATTTTCTCAGATCTAGTTGAGTAATGCATAGAAATTTTCACGGATGATTTTTCTGTGTTTAGATCTTCCTTTGATGATTGCTTGTCTAATCTGAGAAAGGTGTTGGAGAGGTGTACGGAGAAAAACTTGACTTTAAATTGGGAGAAATATCACTTCATGGTTAAAAAGAATATAGTCTTAAGACACATTATTTCTCAAGATGAAATTGAGGTAGACAAAGCTAAGACTGACCTGATTGTTAATCTTCCCCCTCTGACTTGTGTGAAATAGGTGCGGTCTTTCCTTGGACATACTGGCTTTTATCGTCGTTTCATAAAGGACTTTAGTAAGATTGCAAAGCCTTTGTCCAATCTGCTAGCTAAGGATGTGCCATTTCATTTCTCTGAAGAGTGTCTTGAGGCATTTTCTAAGCTTAAGGAGGCCTTGACCTTTACTCCTGTTCTTCATCCTCCTATTTGGAGAGAACAATTTGAATTGATGTGTAATGCATCTGATTATGCTATTAGAGTTGTTTCAGGAGAGCGTATTGATAGGAAACCCCATGTTATTTACTATGCTAATCACACATTGAATGATACCAGCTGAATTACACTATTACTAAGAAAGAATTTTTAGCTATGATCTTTAGTTTTGAAAAGTTTAGACCCTATCTGATTGTGTCTCATGTGATTGTTTAAGCTGACCACTTTACTCTTAAGCACCTTCTTTCTAAAGAGGATGCCAGGCCTAGACTCGCGAGATGAATTTTTCTTTTGCAAGAATTTGACTGTGAAATCAAGGATAAGAAAGGTTCTGAAAATCTTGTAGCTAACCATCTGTCTAGGATTCTCTATGATAGAGAGAGTGAGTCTAGTGTTTCTGAGTACTTCCCCGATGAGCAATTGTATGTTGTTCACCCTTATTCTTAGTATGCTGATATTGTGAACTATTTAGTTACCGGTAGGATACCTGAGGGTTGGACTAAGAATGATAAAGATAGATTCTTCCACCCTATGAAATTCTTTATTTGGGATAACCCTTATCTGTTTAAGTACTGATCTGACCAAGTCTCTAGGAGGTGTATCCCCAACCATGAGGTGAGAAGTGCCCTTTCTTTTTGTTATAACCAGGCATGTGGGGGGCATTTTAGTGGTAGGAAGACAGCAGCTAAGGTTCTTTAATGTGGTTTTTACTGGCCTACTTTGTTTAAGAATGCATTTTCATACTGCAAGAGTTGCCCTAGATGTCAGCAGTTGGGTGGAATAAGTAGGAGAGATCTGACGACACTAAACCCCCATCATTTTTGTAGAGGTTTTTGACATGTGGGGTATTAACTTTATGGGACCATTTCCATCTTCCTTTGGGAATGAGTACATTTTGATAGCTATGGACTATGTTTCTAAATGGGTTGAAGCCTTCCCTTCTAGGACCAATGAAGTTGAGGTCATTGTGAAATTCCTTAGGGAGAATATCTTTGCTCGATCTGGTATGTCCCGTGCTATCATTAGTGATTAGGGCACCCATTTTAACAGTAGATCTTTTGATGCCTTACTGAAGAGTTATTCCATAGTTTATAGGCTTGCTACTCCCTACCATCTCCAAACCAGTGGCCAGGATGAAGTATTCCAATCAACAGATCAAGATGATTTTAGAAAAGACAGTGAGTAGGAGTAGGTAAGACTGGGCTGACAAGCTAGTGGATGCTCTTTGGGCATATAGGACAGCTTTCAAAACTTCCTTATGTATGTCACTTTATAGGGTATTTTATGGTAAGCCTTGTCATTTACCTGTGGAAATAGAGCATGAAGCTTGGTGGGCCATTAAGAAACTTAATTATAACTTGACTTAGGCGGGTGAGGAGAGACGACTGCAACTGAGTGAGCTTGATGAGATTAGAGCCAAGGCTTATGAGAGTGCTTGATCTTACAAAGAGAGGGCGAAGTTGTTTTACAATCGATATATTTTTAGAAAAGAGTTTGCCGAGGAATGAAAGTACTCTTATATGACTCTAAGCTCAATTTGTTTCCAGGGAAATTGAGGTCCCGATGAACGGGTCCTTATATTGTCTCACATGTTTTTCCCTATGGTGCAGTTGAAATTCAGGATCCTCAGAGTGGTGTTACCTTCAAAGTGAATGGCTAGCGTTTGAAATAATTTCTAATGTTACCGACCCAAGAAGATGTGGAGTGTCTGATACTCAATGAATCGGGCCCTGATCGGTGATTGTGATGGAGATAGCTTAGGTGTACTTAGCACCCGACTCGGTTTGCTAAAAATTTCGTCTTCTCTCTTATTTTCTCTCTTTTCTTCTCCCTTCTTCTTCTTTATCTTAGTCTAGTTTCTTTTTATATAGCTAATTTCTTTTCTTTTTATATATTGGTTGTTTTGTTTTTGAGCCTTTTTTTAATTTTTGAACATGTGTTATCTTTTTAGATTTTTTTTGCTCTTCACGTTTCTTTCCCACTCCCAATGAGGACATTATGACATTTTGGTGTGGGGGGCAAGTTGCCCATTTGTAAATACTTTTTTTTGAAATTTTTGAAAAATCCAATAAAATTTTTGTTTTGTTTATAGGGACATTTGTGCTCTTTCTGATTAGCTTGAACCCCGTGTGCTTTGGTTATTAGCTTGTATATAAGTAGGATGTGCATGAAAGGTCTCTGACTTCAGTGTGATATTCTTTGCCCTAACTCTAACTCCAATTGTAAATAATAGATGTGTAATCTAATCCTTGTTTATCCCTTCATCATTATCTTTAGGTTTTAGGCTTTCATGAATGATTCTCTCACTTGCTTGTGGCACGACTACTCTGAAAAAAATAATGAATAAAGAAGAGGAAAAAAAAAAGAGATGAAATGAAATTTGGAATGACACGTATCCCTTTGAGGCATGCGTTACTGGGCGTTGCCCTTTGAGGCATGCGTTACTGGGCATTGCCCTTTGAGGCATGTGCAACTGGGTGTTACCCGTTGAGCCAATACTGCTACTGGGAAAGCTTGCTCCCAATGTTAATAAGTTAATAATGTAGTTGTCTTAGTCAAGTGCGATTGAGTCAGATTCTGGTGAATCTAAGCCTTGGGATGATGATACATTTGCACGCAAGCACTGTGATGGATTCAGAATCTTTATGTACATTGCGGTGAAAAATTAGTGCTTTGATGTCATTTATGGGGTAGAGGGCTTTAAAGTATACTTTGTTTATATGCAGGTCGACATCTAGGCTACATAGGTGATTTAGTTGATTAAAACGTGTTTATATCTTTGCCCAAGTTTTGTAAATATTAGCTTTGAGAAAAAACCAAAAGCATTTAGAATTTTCTATATTTATTTTCTTTTTGGATTTTGTGGGTATTTTACTTAAAAACCCTCACGAGACCTCACTCGTCCACTTGAAAAACCGAGGGGTTTAACGGGCTTGTTGCATACGCTAAATGCAACTGCGTTTCCTACCACAGTGAGTTAGGATTTTCTTTTTCTTATTTTTCATTTTAGGTAGTTTAGTTATTTTACTCGAGGACGAGCAAAATCTTGGTGTGGGGGTATTTGTTCGTGCCAAAAATATGATATTTTTACGATACTTTTATACCCGATTTATGCTCTTTATAATCATTATTTTTAGATTTTGACTTTTTTATTTGATTTTGTAGGTATTGAACAAATTGAGGAAAAGCTTTGTAAAAAAGGAAAAATCCACAAAAATAAAATAAAACCTGAATCGTCCCCCTCCACACGCACATCATGTGACCTACCTCCCCTTCCTGTTTAATCTCCTTCTCTCTCTCTTCTCGGCCTGAAAAAACCCCAAAAACTCGATAGCCCCCCTTGCTCCTCCATCTTCATCTTCATCATCTTCCCTCTCTGTCTCTCTCTCTCCCTCTATCTCTCTCTCTCTCTACTCTCTCACCACCATCGAGCGCCAGCGTAGCACACCATATCACCACCCCCATCTAACGGAATGCAAGCAGCAACCACCAGATTGTGCCATCTCCTTTGCCTATGCGTTTCCAGATGGACGGTATAAATCGAACGAGTTTGGGTATAAATTGAAGGGAGCCAGCTCCAGAGAAGAGGTTAGGAAGTTTTTAGGGTTCCAATTAGTTTTAATTGCTAGTTTTTAGGCTTCAATTCGTATGGTTTTGATTTCCAGATTTAGGGTTTAAGATTTAAAATTCGGTTTGGGGTTTGATGTTAGATCGATTCTTGGTTCTGAATTTCTTGTAATTAAGCTACGATTTTGTTGATTTCCAGTTGAAATTCATGGTTTTCAGTTTGCTTTTATATGATTTTGGAGTTGGTTTGTTTAATTTCAGTCACCCCCTCCCTTGTTTTCATTTCGTCGAGCTTGGTAATGGGATTTTCACCATTGTTTACAGTTGTCGAAACTCTATAAATGGAGTAGTGATTTGGGATGAGCTCAGGGTTGAGCTGGCATTCCCTCCTTATTTCCCCTATTTGTATTTCCCCCTTTCCCAGAATTTTCCCCT
>JAKOGI010000215.1:67500-167500 GCA_029747015.1 Carnegiea gigantea
TTCTTGCTCAATGTGGTTATCGTATTGGTAAATGGAAAATTTCAGACATCATTGATGAGGGTGTGAATAGTGAAACCCAAACTGTTTTAGAGTTTTGGGGTTTTCATGCTAAAAATGTTGACAAGCATGCTATTTGCTTCAGTGGATTGCTTGGGATTCATTTGAGTTTGAGAAGACTAGTTGTGTTTCTAGATATTCATTTCCTGATCCTTGTGCATTCTACACTGGATCTTATTATGCTCTTTTTTGGTGTGAGATGTGTAAATCATCTAACCATGAAAGAAATTCGTGCATCACCCTAGGACAATATTGATGTTGCCCTAATCATACCTGATTCATTCTTTCCTTTAGCTCAGTGCACGGGGTTCGAGGTGGATGAGCCTTTTGGGGGAGTGGCTAGGTTTATTGTTACTGATGCACGTTTTAAGTCAGAAGATACTTTTGATAAGATGTGTGATCTAGTTGAGACTCCCTTGGAGGGGTCACGTGATGTGTTGGTGCATGAATGGTCTCCTAGCCTTGGTTTTGATAATATTGTTCTTTCTAATCCTCTTGATCATTCCCATGTTTCACTGATGTATCTACAATCCTCTCAGCCCCTCGAGCATTATCTTGATGAGCTGACTAATAATTTCCTAATTTGTGATGCTAATAATGATTTGGGCTATGAGGATAACGTATTTGATGTGCTTGGTGGGAATGCTAATAATTTTGTATCCCTAGGTTACTTTAGAGGGTGTAAACCCTCCATTGACCCTTATTGTATATGCCTAGGAGACTTACCTTAGAAAATCACATGGACTGCATTCTTTAATCCTTCCTATGATTTTTCTAAGGCCATTAATAAGGTTAAGTGGATGCTTAATGTCTTTGGAATGATTTTGGCTGTTACCTCTTACCTTTTATTTTCTAAATTGTGGTCCCAGGAATATGGTAAGCTCCTACGTGCTTTAACAATGTCTGTTTTCATGAGCCGCGTCTTGACATCGCGATGCAGTGGCTGATGCTCCATGTGCACTGGTTATGACGAGGCCGCATAGCTTAGGTGCACTCTGCGCATAACCTGGTGAGATTGTTTTCTTTTGTTCCCATTCACTAAGTTTCTTTACTTTGAATAATAATGCTTTATCTAAGCATGGAGGAAGGGCAGTTTTTATGTTTTTTATTTCGATTATTAGTTTGCATGCGTGTTAGCACATAGTTTTAGATTTCTTTTTATTTGCATTAGTGTGTTGCATTTAGTTGATTTTTAGGTTTGCATATAGGATTACATGTAGTGATGGCATGGATTGGTTTGAGATAACCTTCAATGATATTTTTGCTAGGCAAAATAACTTTCATTAGTTTGAGTAACTTTTGATGTGTAATCTCTTTTGGTGCTATAAATTTTTGAAGGTTTTGTGAATACTTCTTGTTTTGACCCTTGTCTTGATTGAGAATTGTTTCATCTCTTGGAGTCTTTAGCATTAATGTTTGTACATGGAGTCACTTTATGAACTTAACGAGACTTTGCTAGATATCTCGTAAGATTTTGAGCCTTATTTAGACTAATTCATTATATTTAGTCTCATATTTCTTTCATGTGTTTGACACTTCCATGTTGCATCACTAGAACTTGCCTAGGCTCTTGTTCAAAACCACATCAGCATGTGCAGATTTGATGATATGATAGAGGCATTACTTTCTTTGATCATTTTAGCCACATAGGCAAATAGCCTACCCTTGTGTTACATGTTTTTTTCCCCTTTGTTAGCCCCTTTAAGCTTATATCCGTCTTTGTTGTGAACCCTTCATATTAGTCCTTGGCCAAACACATATTCCTACCTTTGAGTCAAGTCTATGGAGCATCACTTCATCTATATAGTGGGTGGTTTTGGGGATAATTAAGTTTTAAGGTGACTTTGGTATGTTGGTTTATTGAGGGATTAATAATATTGAGCATTTGCTTTGGTTCCTCTTGTTTGGATTGTGTATATATATATATATATATATATATATATATATATATATATATATATATATATATATATATTAGGTTATGAGTTGATAGCTAGTAATCATATGCCTTTCAATAATTGCAATTTTCGTCTCATTTCTCCAAACAAAAAACAAAAAGAAAAAAAAAGAAAAAAGTCATGTTGAAAAAAAAGCAAGAAAGAAGAAAAGAAAAAATGACACAGTGATTGGCATTCGATATGTACATAGCTTGAGTTCCTTCTTTTTCAACTCATTTCCTATATGATTCATTTGGGGTACGTTCATTGTATTTTTTAGGTTTGGAGTGTTAGTGAGCTTCAAGGTTTCTTGGTGTTTTGTTGGTTGCTCCCCAGTCACTTGGCTAAGTAGCTCCATATTGCCCAAATTCATTTGTCCACTCCTCACTTAACCCTTCTAGCCTACATTACAACCCAAGTAAAGTCCTCTTGATTGTCTTGTGCACATTGTATTTTAGTGGTGGAGAATTTAAGAGTCTTTGCAAGTATATGGTAGTTTGCATCTTTAGAATGAGTCTTGAGTGAACCTATGTTATATTTTAAACACATGAGTGGGAGTGATACACATTTTCCAAAAGTGAGGTTCCCAGTCCATTTAGCTCTGTAATTCTATGGGCTTGCATGACATACTTTGTGGTTCTTTAGGGGTGATCAAGTTTGATATCGAGCTTGTGGTCTTATACTTCTTTGAAAAACTTCTGCTCCAGATTTTGAAATGTTTTGCACAGTATTTGGCGTTGCATTGATTGATATTCTTGCTTGTGATATGCTATAACTTGTCGACTTTAAAAAGGCTTTATGTTTTGAGTCCTAGATGTATTTCCCTTTGCCAGTTTTATTTAGTGTTTGCTTGAAGACAAGTAATAGTTTAAGTGTAGGGGAGTTTGATAAGTGCTTATTGTATATATTATTTTAGGATCATTTTCCTCCATTTTTAGGGAAAATTACGTACTTTATATTATAGTTGATGCTCTTTTTCCCATTTAATGCTTGGGTATGGTTGTTTGAAGATGTTCGCAGGATTTTAGACCATTTAGCCCTTGTTTTGATCCTCATTTGAGTGTATTTTGACTCCACATGGATACCCCTGAGCTCCTATCACCATAGAAGAAAGGAAGAACAGAAGAATGACGAGCCAGCCAACACCACAGTCTACCCATGGTGGATGCCACGATCCGTGGTGGAGGCATAACCGCTAATCTCTTCGTTTTCCCTCATTGTGTGGCTAAGGTTGATTGGATTTTCCTATAAATAGGGCCATTTTCACAGTAACAAAGATATCATCACATCATCCCATCCATTTCATTTCCTCTCTTCAAGTAGACTAGGATAAAGATTCGAGAGAGTTGAGAGCATGTACAAGAAGAAGATTCGCGAGGAAATGGGATCGGGTTTTGCAATCAAAAGATTCAAGCACACATTTTGGCTGAGCAAACTCTTCTCCTTTCTTTTCTCTTTTCCCTTTAGATTTAGCATTTTAGAGTAGTTAGTTTTCTAACCTTTATCATGTGTGAGTTGTTTTTTTTGTCTAGGGATTTAGCAGTTCTTGAAAGTGTCGTTGGATCATGTTTTAAACTTAAGAATTGTGCTTATTTTCATGATTGATTTGATTTCGTTCTATCAAGTGATTATCATATTGTAAGTAGATTTTTGGCCAAAGTTCACTTATATGCTTGAAACAATAAGGTGAACAGCTGAAGGGTGACAATTGATTATTGGACTGCCTGATAAGACCTAGCATAACTTAATCTCGAAAGATAGATTTGCAAGTTAGAGGTCTAGAGTATAATCGAAGATGTTTAACTTGGATTAAGATAAATTAGTTCGAAAGAGCGACTTTTCCTTAGTTTAGGCAAATTTGGTTGAGTTCGAAAGAATAGACTAAATTTTTGGATAGATTCAATTCCTCGAGATTAACCGGTTAGAGAAAAAGCGCATGTTGGTAGTTTTGATCTTATCACTTATCATAACTACATGAATTCCTGGACATATTTTTTATTGATTGATTTAGAATTAGTAAATTTGAAGTTGTTAAATCAAAACCCCTTGATATTGGATTCGCTTGGCATATCTTAAGGGTATATGGCCCAATAGATCAACTACTGTCTGTGGGATTGACCTTGATTTGCTACAACGCCACCGTGCACTTGCAGCTATACCATATATACATATAGAAATACACACACACACACACACACACACACACACACACACACACACACACATGCATTGACATGTCAGTCAAACACAAAATTAAGGGAAAGGTTTGTGGGGAAACCACAGCTATCTGTTCTTCCAACTGGATCCTATGATCAAACTATTGAGTTGGCCTTAGTGATGGTAGAAGCAAAATAAGCAGGATCAAAGTTGAAAGAGTTGGTGTCCAATAATTAATAAAAAAACAATTTGAATAATTAAATCTTGCATGTGCATTAAGTTAATGTTTTTGGTTGCGTCTCTTCTACTCTTATCCTAACAAACACTTTTAGTGCAAGGGGGCAAAAAAGGGGTAAGAGACGAGATAAATAGAACAAAGGGGGCAAAAAAGGGGCAGGGAGAGAGTGGAGATGTGCAAAATAAGAGAATACCTAAAACGTAGTGCAGAACTTAGACTAGTTTTTCAGAGAATATGGTCTCAACCCTCTCCATTGTTGTGATTATCGCATTTGTACATGAATAACACAAAGTACAAAGTGAGGAAATAGAATGCGAATGGGAACTATACAAATGATGATCTTGATAGAATGCAAAGTATCCTATTATACCATATTGCTATACAAGAATTACAGCAAAAGACATTGTTGGCAAGATACTTGCTATTACTCCCCCTCAAGTTGGAGCGTGCATATCACAAACGCCTAACTTGCACTTGGAATACTAGAATTGATGACGTCCTACAGCTTTTGTGAAAGTATAAGCCAACTTCTCACTTGTTAGAGTGTAACAAGTACAAATATCACCAGACACCCTTCGTTCCCAAAGAAATGACAATCGACCTTAATATGCTTCATATGTTGAAGGAAAATAGGATTACCAGTGATGCAGAAAGTAGCCTAATTATAATGTAGCGGAACCTATAAGAGCTTTCAGAAATAGAATCAAGTTCCTTATCTAAATCACTTCACTAGAAGCATTGACCATGACACGATATTCTGCTTCACTGGAGGAACGAGATATAGTAGGCTACTTCTTTGTCTTCCATCAAGTAGTAAAAGTGCCTAACTTTACAAGTATCTAGTAATAGAGCATCACGTCATAGGACAGTTGGCCCAATCAGAATCACAATAGACTTGAAGGGTGAGGTTATTGGTACTACTGTAAGCACACCGTGTTGTAGTTTAGTGTTAATATCATTCCCACAGAGAGCATATGTAAAATGTTGAGTTTTGACCTATTATAAAAGGCCAAGCAAATAATTTCTAATGGGTTGTTCAAATTAAACTAATCAACTAATCAGGAAATTCAATCGAATTAAAATATCTACGGAATTATTTCGCCTAGTAAAGAATTAGATCAATGGATTAAATCATGGACTTTACATAGGTTGGATGATTGAAAAGAGTGCAATTGATCTAAAATTTTGTTTCTTCTTTCAAAATAAACTAAATTGCCTAAAATAATCCAATGAACATTCTTTCAAATGCCCTTGTTTTAGTCAAAGTTATAGATTTTGTATTAGCTAAAGTTTCCTCTTAACAAGCAATTCTCTTTCGAATATTGCTATATTAAGTCCTTTCTTGTCAGTCAAATAACAAGTTTCTCCTTTTTGTACTTCACTCAACTATCTAACACCAACAAGCAACTTTGGCCAAAATTTACTCACAACAATTCAATCACAAGGTAGAATTCAATCATTCCAACACAAAATAAGCCCAAGCAATGAAGATTCAAAATCCAACATCAATACTATGGCTAACAGATCCCTTGATTAAATTAACTACCGAGTCATGTTCAAAACTAACAATAATCTAAAACAAGAGTTTAAGAAAATTACCAAAGGGAGAGAAAGCATAGCAGTAATGATGATTCTCTAATGGTGTCCCAATCTTCAAACTTCCAAAGCCAAATCTTTTCTTCTATTTCTTCTCTTAATCTAAAAATGCAAACTAAGAATCCTAATTCTAATGGAAAAATATTAGAGAGATGAGTGTAGTGAGATCAGTCCACCTCTTTTTCCACAGCCGAACCACCCCTTTTAACTATGAACTCGAGCATCCTTAGCAACAAGACGAATGAAGGCGAAGAGGTAAGCAGTTTCAGGTTTATCATGGACCATGGCCTTCATCGTAGAGCATCCATGGTTACCTCGATCTCGAAATTTTCCGACCTTCTTTTTCCTCCATAGGCATGGTGACCTGGGGGCATTCGTTGGGAGTCAAACCATACTCCATTGGGGGTCAAAGCTAGGCAAAAAGGTCTAAGAACCTACAAAACACAGAAAGAAATGACACCCAAGTTTAAAACAGGAATAGAAGTGTGGATTATAACATAAAGTTCATAAATCTCCCTAAACATGTAACAAAATGACCCCAAAATGAAGTAAACTTTAGGCACTTATCAAACTCCCCCATGCTTGAACGCTGCTTGTCCCAAAGCAACTATGAAACCAAAGCTATTAAGAAGAACCTCCTCAAGCAAACAATAGTAGCAACATCAATAATCAAATTAACCCAAGAAGTTAGTCTAAAAGTCATTGAAAATATTGCAAAACAGATAAGAGAATGAAGTTTTCAAAACAAAAGAAAGTACTATCACATCAAATATGGAATTGATCACCCAAATCAACATAAACAATCAAATTGGCACATACAGTAGGCAGAGCTAAAAGAACCGATAGACCCTCACTTTAGTAATGAAGCATTCATCACTCATGTATTTAAAGTATAATGCGGTTCTCTCAAATCTCATTCCAAAGAATCAGATTGATCATAAGCTTGCTAAAACTCTTCAATTTGCCACCGTTAAAATGCAAAACACACTAGGCAATCATGAGGACTTTGATAGGGTCATAATGGGGCTATGGGTAAAGGTAAGAGGGGAACAAATATGCTGGGATTTGTGGAGCTTAAAGCCAAAGACTACGAGTATAAATAATGTTCGCCTAACTTTCCACAAAAATACTCCTTGTACCGATGCATTTCAAATAAACAAAATCACCCCTAGTTCGTCAATGATGAGAGAAAGTGTTGAAGTATATCTAATCCTTGTATTACTTTGCTTCTCTTTTTGTATAATTCAATATTATATGCATATATTTATCTCATTTTTTTTTCTTTTGCTGTTTCTTTTTTCGAAGAGAAGGATTATGATAAGGAAAATTGTGCATTTTTCAACACCTCCCTAACCAACTCGCAAAATGAACCCAATTGACACCAAGAGAAATACCGCATAAATCCCTTATAACATACCAACAAAGCACACCAAACAAAAAATGTCATTATCCACGAACTACTCCCAATCACTAATGAAACTTTATAGTCTTGGCTAAAGGGTAAGATATGTTTTTGGCCAAGGATCATAATATAGGTTTGCACTGAGAAAAAGATGTCAAGGATCAAATTAGGTAGCAAGGTATAAATCATAAGTAATAAGGGTGCCTGTTTGGTCAATGTAGCTCAAAAATTCAAAGAATGCCTCAATCATATTACCTAAATGTGCTTGCTAAATATGATCTTAAACAAGAGTTAAAGCAAGTTCTAGAGATTTGAAATATAGGAAAAGCCATACATGAAAAAGAACATGAGACTAAAATGATGAATTAGTCCAATCAAGCTCAAAATTTCACGAGACAACTAGCTACGCTCAACTAGCTCATTTGATCTCATGTGCCAAATATTCATGCAAAGAATCATTGAGCATCAACTTGACGGTCAAAACATGAAGCACATTTCAAAAACTTATAATCGAGCATTTTATTCACAAATGGCCACAACAAAAAGAGTCAAAATAAGCCAAAGGAAACTACTTAGTCTAAAAACTCATCATCTGGGGATTTTCATTGCTTTTTCGTTTTTTTTTTCCTTCTGTTTTTCATTTCATTTTATGCATGCTAACCCTAAAATGCAACTAAAAACTAAAAATACCAAAATAAAACTAAAACTAAAAAAAACCCTAAAATAGAAAGAAAAACTAAATTATCAACTGGAAATGCAAACTAATCCTAAATGCATGACCTAAAATGCAAACTATTCACACATCCACATCACACACAGAGAGTTACACAAAACTCACCCATGTTTGGACAAAGTATTGTCCTCAATGCAAGGACATAAGAATCAATGGAGAAGAAAAAGAAGAAACCAAAAAGGAAAAGGGGGACAAGAAGGAAGGTGGGGTTAAGAAATATGTCAATAATGTCAAGTCTCCAAACAAGCCCTAAAGTCTTAGAACTATTAGCTCTAGGAAGCAATTGTCCCACACAGTTCATCATGCTGCTCCGAAATAAAGTCATGGAGTACGATATGCTCAGCTTGAATATAAGCTTGGAGGGATGCTTGCTTCTGTTAGATGGACTGAAGGGTAGCATGCAAACCAGCAAAATCACAGGAGGAGGACGGTGGGGATGAACTAGAAGCCCTTTGGTGAGAAGGGGGAGGAGGTGGTGTGGGTTGCCAACTCTTCATCACCCGGTAAAAAGTAAAGATTGGTTAGGTTCAAGAGAGTGGCTCGGTCAATGTTAGGAAGAGGCATGAGACGGTTCCCAGGGTAAATCTGACAAACACGCCCAACCTTCACCTTACAAAACTTCATTTGTTTAAAGCAGCTAAGTTCAATTGATTAAGGGTTTACGTTAATACCAATAGATGTAGCAATGCAGGTAATAAGGCCCCCAATCACAATCCTTTGTGCAGAACCAGTGGCTGCACTATGTAACTAACTGAACAAGGTAGAGCCTAGGTAAAGGCAGTTACCTTGTAGCATGCTACATAAGAAATATAACTTAGACAGGCGAGGCATATTCAAACTATCTTCCTAGCAAACAGACCACATGCAAGTAATTTCTAGGCCACTCGAATATAGGGTTTCTAATAATGGTACATTTGGAATTGTTTGTATCATACCAATAATCCCTAAAAATTTCATTCCAAAAAGTATTTTTTTTAAAGTCTTTTAGGACACAGCGATAAGGCAAGTTCACCCTCGGTGGAAAACCTCATATACTATTGAAGGCACTCAAATTCAGCTCATAAAACTCCCTATTGAGGTAGAAGGAAACGTATCCTCCTTGACAACGAGAGCCACTGATCAACTGCCGCAAGCACACAGATAGTCGTAGTATAGATAAAAGATATCCTTCCTCAGGGACTAATCGTAACTTACTGAGTTATGTCTATCAGATTAGGCTAAGCAAAATTCTGGTTCGAGAGGATTAACAATGGCAAATAAAATTTTCTAAATAAATCAGGGAAAGATCGTTTAGGAATTGTCGTAGTTGTGAAAGGAGATTGGATCAAAAATAATGAACATGTGCTTCTTCTAATTGTTCAAATTCGAGGAATTGTAATCTCTTCAAAAACTCAGTCTATTCTTTCGAAATCAACTAAATTTGCCTAAACTAAGCTACAGTTATTCTTTCAAGCTAATTTGCCTTAATTCAATTCAATGTCTTCGATTACTTACTAGCCCTCCTAACTTGCAAATCTCTCTTTCGAGACGAAGTTACATTCGGCCTTATCAAGCAGTCCAACAACTAAATGTCACATTCCAGTTTTTCATTTGTTTGTTTCAAATGTGCAAGCAAATTTCGGCCAAAAATCAACTCACAATAATCCAAACACTTAATAGAACGAAATCAATCCAATCATGAAAATAAGCACAGTTGTATACATTAAAACATGATCCAATAACACTTCCACAAACTATTAAATCCCTCGACTAAAGAAAACTACTCAGACATGATAAAAGATTAACAACTAATCAATGATTGACGAAATCTGAGCAAAAAGAGGTTTGACTGGGATGGCCTTCAACCAACAGCTTTAGAACCGCCTAAATGACAAACTCTCACACTCAAGACTCACACCAATACAATAACCAAACTAAAAATTACAAAATTTAAGAAAGAAACTAATCTATGCTACTCTACACTTTTTTTTTGCTTGGAATGATTTTAGATTGCTTCTACATGCTGCAAAATGTCGCTACTTTTAGAGAAGCTCGGTCAATCTCAACCACACAGCCGAGGGAAAATGAAGAGGCAACAATTACAGGCTTACCACGGTCCGACCGTGGTCTGTGCTGGAATCGAATTATTACTCATTCTTTGATCTACGGTCAGCATAGCATGGATAACCATGGGTGAGGTCAAAATACAGCCATTGAAGGGCAAATGTTGGGTAAAAAGACTAAAAATCCTACAAAACACATCAAACAACTAGACCTAAACATAAATCAAGTATAGAAGAGTAGATAATAATAATAAGCACAATATTCTCCGAAAAAAGGACACAAAATAGCCCTAAAATGATATGCATATTTAGCACTTATCAAACAACCCCATGCTTAAATTGTTGCTTGGTCTCAAGCAATGAAAAGATTAAAAGTATACATAGCCTCCTCATGATAGATTTTGGTAACATTTAAACGGCAAAGCTAATACAAAGATAGTCGAAAAAGATACAAAAATTCATTAACAAACACCTAGGGAACGAAATTTTAAAATATTTTTAATGGACCTCGATGTCGAACTTGAAAGCAATCCCCCCTAATTGTCAAATACAATCCTGCAACATATAGAACAAGCGAAACTAGTAAGGCCGGTAGATCCTCACTATAGTTATGTGGCACTCAACACTCGTGTTTGAAATGTACGGATTTATGAAGGTGCTCTCAAATCTCAACCTTAGACGTAGATCTACCATAAGCTTGACAAGATTCTCAAATTCGTCATCACTAGAAATGCAAACACATTAGACAATCATGAGGTCTTTAATAGGGTCCTAACGAGGCTAAGGGTAAAAGTAAGAGGGGAACAAATGTTTTTGGGAATAAGGACATAAAAACCAAAGACTAAGAGATAAACAATTCCAATGCATCAAAAAACATCCTTTTAAACCATATAAATCCAGAATAAACTCCCAAATGAAGAGAGAAAGGGTCGAAAATCACAAATACCTTGCATCCCCAACAAGGCTAACCACTTTCTTCTTTTTTTTCCTTTTTCATCATTTTTTTTCTTCTTATTTCGAAAAGTTTTTCTCGTTTGTTCTTTTTTTTCCCCTAAGTACTTATTATTACTTTTTTTTTCGAGAAGGGATAGTCGAGGGGGAAATCCATAATGAACTTTAAATTCTAACTCTTCTCTAAATTTTGTACAATAAAACAAGCCACTAATAAATATTTTTCACAACCCTGCACTAAACAACCAAATTATACCACAAGATATCATTCCATCCTACTAGCGCCCTATCAAACTTGATGCAAAAGAATAGAACACTCCTCTAGCCTTGGCTTAAAGCTAAGACAAGTATTTGGCCATGGGTTATAATAGGAGGTTGAAACCAAGAAAAACAGATGCAGGCTTAAAGAGGCTAACAAGCGTTACAATTCACAACCACGATGGCTATTTGGCCGTGGGGTTTAAACAAATCAAAGAAAGAAAAATGCCTCAATCATATTGCCTAAATGCATTGCAAAATGTGATTTTGAACGAGAATCAAAGCAAGTTCTGGAGAAATGACATCAAGGAAGAGCCAGACATGAAAGAAATATGAGACTAATAATGATAAACAGACTCTAAAAGCTCAAAGTGTCGCGGGACATCTACAGAGGTCAAAACTAGCTCACTAGTAAACATATGCCAAAATATTGTAAAGACTCATGGGGAAAATCAATTCACATCCAACATGTGGTCAAAACATGGAATTCATTTCGAAAACTCATTTGCAAACATTTTGTGCACAATTCGGGCGAATCAAAGGATCAAACTAAACCAAAGAAAGCTACCAAATCTATGGAGATCATCATCAGAGGATTTTTTTTGGTCTTTTTTCCGTCTTTTCAAAATTTTTTATGCATGCTCTTACAAACAATGCAAACTAAAATGCAAAACAAACTTAATAAAAGAAAGAAACTAAAATGCAATCTAGAAGAAAATTAAATACACTTCTAAACAAGTATCTGGCCATGGGTTATAATAGGAGATTCAAATAAAGAAAAACAGATACAGGCTCAAAGGGGCTAACAAGGGTTATAATACGCAACCACAGTGGCTATTTGGTCGTGGGGTTTAAACAAATGAAAGAAAGAAAAATGCCTCAATCATGCTTCCTAAATCCATACGCAAAATGTGATTTTGAATGAGAATCACAGCAAGTTCTAGAGAAATGACATCAAGGAAGAGTCAGACATGAAAGAAATATGAGACTAATAATAATGAACAGCCTCTAAAAGCTCAAATTCTCGCAGGACATTTACAAAGATCAAAACTAGCTCACTAGTAAACATATGCCAAAATCTTGTAAAGACTCATGGGGAAAATCAATTCGCATCCAGCATGTGGTCAAAACATGGAATTCATTTCGAAAACTTATTTGCAAACATTTTATGCACAATTCGGGCGAATCAAATGATCAAACAAAACTAAAGAAAGCTACCACATCTATAGAGATCATCATCGGAGGATTTTTTTTTTCTTTTTTTCGTCTTTTCAAAAATTTTTAATGCATGCTCCTACAAACAATGCAAACTAAAATACAAAAGAAACTTAATAAAAGAAAGAAACTAAAATGCAACCTAGAAGAAAATTAAATGCACTTCTAAACAAGTATTTGGCCATGGGTTATTATAACAGCCCCAGATTTCTAATTCTTTATTTACTACTAATTTAACCTGCACGACAGCGAAAATTCCTAACGAGGTGTTATCGCCGTATTTTCCTCCTGGAAATACCAGGCTGGATGTCAAATTAACAATTAATACAAAAATCCTTGTAAAATAATGCAACCTTACATCATTCAAAATTTCAGTAACACCAAATAAATCAAAAACTACTGTTTATCGACATCTAACATCCATCTCATAAATTTCCTGCATTCGCGCCTCTCCCTACTTTTATGTCCCCAACCCCACGCATAACTAGATCACCTGAAAACAAAACATTTTATAAAAGTGAGATAAACTCAGTAAACAATCACCCCTAACTGTCAACTACGCACACAAATTCATTTAGAAAGCATTTTAAGGGAAGTGGATAATAATACGTCCCATTATCACAATCTTCCTTGATTATCATTTTCAGAATTATAATTCTATAGTTCAATTCAAAATGCATCAGTTTCAGATAATTCTTGGGTGAGCGACCCAGTAGGTCTCATGGCCTGCGCTTTAACATAGCGTAGCCACTTAACTCATTCCTGACCTACCGCTTCTCAGGCGGTTACCGCTTATCTTTTCCTGGCCTACCACCATCATGGGTGGTTACCGATAACCTAGCCCACATCTCAACCGAGCACGTGGCCGCTCACATGCATGCACTTATTACCCGTGGAAGGCTATGGCCTTCAATCAATTCAAGTCGATTTAACTCACCCCATTCAGTTCTTTTCAGTTAATAAGCTCTTACTCCTTACTGGAGGTCAACTTAGCATAATCAGTTCATTCGAATTCAAACACTTTTCCCCATAGAAATCGCAGTGGAAATCTAAGAACTCCAACCACAATCGTGATAAGTTTCAACTCTCATAACATAGTAAATTTTAACTTCCAAAACATAACACAACATACAGTTTCCATCATGCAATCACTTACAAATCATACACCAGTGTTCCTTCAGTTTTGAAAAGAAGTGCCAGAATTTCTTACTCAAGTTCCAAAACGTTCATGGTCCCAACAACGCGGGGGAAAGGGTTAGGGCATGATTGTTACTTGGATACCGTACAGTTTACGGGCTTGGTTACTTAAGTAAAAGTTCACTGCTCCACACCTGGGCCCACATACAGCCCATAGTCAGTCCACATTCAGTATAGGACATCCTTTGTCCTCCCACAAATTTATAAAAAATTTTCTAGATTTTTAGTTCATCCAAACCTTAACCCTAGTTAAGGTTCAGGCTGACCAGTTTCTAAGTTTAACTTCCAGAGGCTATAACTTTTGTTCTCAATATCCAATTTTTGTGTTCTAGGTTAATCCCGAAATCTTGCGTTGTTCTCTACCTTTTCTATGTTTAGGGTTTGGCCCAGTTCTGTCCCGAATTAGGACGTATTTTTGTTTCTCTCTAAAGTATCAGTGACTATCTTCCCCCGTGACGGTCCCGGGAAAATCTATTACAACCCAGACTACACTAATCCAAATGGCTTGATTCCAAAAAAGAGTTGTTTGGTACATCCAGGGGTTCCCACTAATAAATTTCATAATTTTTGGCAACCCACTTTAACCTAGGGATTTTTCCAAAGTCGAGGAGGAAGCAGCCACGGACCCTGCCCTCTAGATTCTATCTGGATTTTTAGCATAAATTCCTGACCTCATAACGTTTTCTCCTAACCTCCAAAAATCAACTTATTGTCCAACTAAGAAAGATAATTTTTTCTGCTAAAACGTTCATGTTCAGAGTTTGTACAAATTTGGACAGTAGTTAGGTTCAAAAATTCAAAAACCGCAGACTACACCTGTAACATTGGTTTTGACAGTGCTCAGTATTTCGGCCATAACGCCTTCATTTTAACTCCGATTCATCCAATTCAGAAACCCACGTAACTACTACATCCTAATATACCCATCATAAAAATTTTCAGGATTTTTGGATGGCCAAATTAATGATACAAAATTTTCAATGAGATAAAAATAGTGTCAATTCTGTCCAATTTACCCCTCTTATTTATGAACGGTTTTTGCATGTTTCGGGTCACCAAAAATTCACCCGTTCTCGTTAGCCATCCTTAGACCCTCACCCAGACCTAATCATGCCAAAAGAACCCGCTTTTACTAAGACCAAAAATAAAACACCATTAAATCATTGTTGCGAATTACCTTGAGTCGAAACCGAGGTTATCTCAACGGGATTTCCGCCTTCTCTCAAGTTCAACGCCGAAAAAGCTGAGAAAAATAGTAAAACTCGAATTAAGAACTTGTAATCTTCAATGAAATGAAAGAAAACTCAAAAGAAGATGAAGAATGAGAATTCCCGAGGCACGGTTCACATGAATCCAACTTCCCCCCCTTTTTTGTTTTGTACATCTTATCACACAAGGAGTAGAGTGGCGGCGCAGAGGGCGGCACGGTGGCAGCGGCTGGTGCAAGGGTGGAGGAAGAGAGAGAGTGAGAGAGAGAAAGAGAGAGAGTGGCCGAAGGGGGCGGTGGCGTGAGAGATGTGAGGGAGAGTGGGGGGTTTAAGTTAGGGTTTTGAAATGAAAAGGGAGGGAAAGAGTTTGTATGGGGGTGAACTCTAATCCTACTTAGAAAAGACTTTTAATTTTTTTTCCCCTCTTATTTCCTTTAGGCCTCACAGCCATCACTAGGAGAAACATAATTTTTTTTTTTGTTACAATAATGTAAGAAATAATAATAATAGAAGGATGGCAAAAATAATGATGTTTACGATAATAACGATAATACATAAAAAGTTGTTTGACAGTAATCGAAGGAGAAAATCTGAAGATTTAAAACTCCCGGAATATAAAAAAAGAACCGATCAAAAGTTTTTCTTAATCAAAATAGATTTCCCAAGAACTCATTTGGCATGACTCGGGTCTAGATCGGTCCAACCTGACAATTTTCTGGGGTTTTACATATTACCCCACTTAGAAAAGTTTTGTCCCCGAAACTTCACTAGGTCTTGACACACCGTCATCATCAATCTGACTTTCCAACCTGACTTGGAATTTTTAAGGTTTTACAGCTATAATAGGAGGTTCAAATCAAGAAAAGCGGATACAGGCTCAACGGGGCTAACAGGGGATATAATACGCAACCACGGTGGCAATTTGGCCGTGGGGTTTAAAAAAATCAAAGTAAGAAAAATGCCTCAATCATATTCCCTAAATGCATATGCGAAATGTGATTTTGAACGAGAATCAAAGCAAGTTCTAGAGAAAAGACATCAAGGAAGAGTCAGACATGAAAGAAATATGAGACTAATAATGGTAAACAGCCTCTAAAGGATCAAAGCCTCGCGAGACATCTACAAAGGCCAAAACTAGCTCACTAGTAAACATATGCCAAAATCCTGTAAAGACTCACAGGGAAAATCAATTTGCATCCAACATGTGGTGAAAACATGGAATTCATTTCGAAAACTCATTTGCAAACATTTTATGCACAATTCGGGCGAATCAAAGGATCAAACAAAACCAAAGAAAGCTACCAAATCTATAGAGATCATCATCGGTGGATTTCTTCCTTCTTTTTTCGTCTTTTCAAAAATTTTTAATGCATGCTCCTGCAAACAATGCAAACTAAAATGCAAAAGAAACTTAATAAAAGAAAGAAACTAAAATGCAACCTAGATGAAAATTAAATGCACTTCTAAACAAGTATTTGGCCATGGATTGTAATAGGAGGTTCAAATCAAGAAAAACGGATACAGGCTCAAAGGGGCTAACAAGGGATATAGTACGCAACCACGGTGGCAATTTGGCCGTGGGGTTTAAACAAATCAAAGTAAGAAAAATGCCTCAATCATATTGCCTAAATGGATATGCAAAATGTGATTTTGAACGAGAATCAAAGCAAGTTTTAGAGAAAAGACGTCAAGGAAGAGTCAAACATGAAAGTAATGTGAGACTAATAATGATAAATAGTCTCTGAAGGCCCAAAGCCTCGCGGGACATCTACAAAGGTCAAAACTAGCTCACTAGTAAACACATGCCAAAATCTTGTAAAGACTCATGGGAAAAATCAATTTGCATCTAACATGTAGTCAAAGCATGGAATTCATTTCGAAAACTCATTTGCAAACATTTTATGCACAATTCGGGCGAATCAAGGGATGAAATAAACCTATAGAGATCATCACCGGAGGATTTTTTTGGTCTTTCTTTCGTCTTTTCAAAATTTTTTATGCATGCTCCTACAAACAATGCAAACTAAAATGCAAAAGAAACTTAGTAAAAGAAAGAAACTAAATGTAACCTAGAAGGAAATTAAATGCACTTCTAAACAAGTATTTGGCCATGGGTTATAATAGCAGGTTCAAATCAAGAAAAACAGATACAGGTTCAAGGGGGATAACAAGGTATATAATACGCAACCACGGTGGCTATTTGGCCGTGGGGTTTAAACAAATCAAAGAAAGAAAAATGCCATAATTATATTGCCTGATTGCAAATGCAAAATGCGATTTTGAATGAGAATCAAAGCAAGTTCTAGAGAAATCAAGTAAAGGAAGAGTCTGACATGTAAGAAATGTGAGACTAATAATGACAAACAGTCTCTAAAGGCCTAACGCCTCGCGGGACATCTGCAATGGTCAAAACTAGCTCACTAGTAAACACGTGCCAAAATCTTGTAAAGACTCATGGGAAAAATCAATTCGCATCCAACATGTAGTCAAAGCATGGAATTCATTTCGAAAACTCATTTGCAAACATCTTATGCACAATTCGGGCGAATCAAGGGATGAAATAAACCAAAGAAAGCTACCAAATCTATAGAGATTATCAACGGAGGATTTTTTTTGTCTTTTTTTTTTATCTTTTCAAAATTTTTTATGCTCCTACAAACAATGCAAACTAAAATGCAAAAGAAACTTAATAAAGAAAGAAACAAAAATGCAACCTAGAAGAAAATTAAATGCACTCCTAAACAAGTACTTGGCCATGGGTTATAATAAAAGGTTCAAATCGAGAATAACAGATACAGGCTCAAAGGGGCTGACAGGGGACACAATACACAACCATGGGGGCTATTTGCGCATGGGGTTTAAACAAATCAAAGAAAGAGAAATGCCTTAATCAGATTGCCTAAATGCATATGCGAAATGTGATTTTGAGCCAGAATCAAAGCAAGTTCTAGAGAAATCACGTCGAGGAAGGGTCAGACATGAAAGGAATATGAGAGTAATAACGATAAATAGTCTTTAAAGGCTCAAAGTCTCGCAGGACATCTACAAAGGTCAAAACTAGCTCACCGGTAAACACATGCCAAAATCTTGTAAAGACTCATGGAGAAAGTCAATTTGCATTCAACACGTGGTCAAAGCATGGAATTCATTTTGAAAACTCATTTACAAACATTTTATGCACAATTCGGGCGAATCAAAGAATCAAACTAAACCAACGAAAGCTATCAAATCTACGGAGAGCATCATCAGAGGATTTTTTTGGGTCTTTTTCTTGTCTTTTCAAAATTTTTTATGCGTGCTCCCACAAACAATGAAAACAGGAATGCAAAAGAAACTTAACAAAAGAAGAAACTAAAATGCAACCTAGAAAAGAGTCAGACATGGAAGAAATATGAGACTAATAATGATAAACAGTCTCTAAACGCCCAAAGTCTCGCGGGGCATCTACAAAGGTCAAAACTAGCTCACTAGTAAACATATACCAAAATCTCATAAAAACTCATAGGGAAAATCAATTCGCATCCAACATGTGGTCAAAACATAGAATTCATTTCGAAAACTCATTTGCAAACATTTTATGCACAATTCGGGTGAATCAAAGGATCAAACTAAACCAAAGAAAGCTATCAAATCTATAAAGATAATCATCAGAGGATTTTTTTGTCTTACTTTTATCTTTTCAAAATTTTTTATGCTTGCTCCTACAAACAATGCAAACTAAAATGCAAAAGAAGCTTAACAAAAGAAAGAAACTAAAATGTGACCTAGAAGAAAATTAAATGCACTTCTAAACAAGTTTTTGGCCATGGGTTCTAATAGGAGGTTCAAATTAAGAAAAACAGATACAGGTTCAAAGGGGCTAATAAGGGATGCAATATGCAACCAGGGTGGCTATTTGGCCGTGGGGTTTAAACAAATCAAAGAAAGAAAAATGCCTCAACTATATTGCCTGAATGCAAATGCGAAATGTGATTTTGAACGAGAATCAAAGCAAGTTCTAGAGAAATCATGTCAAGGAAGAGTCAGACTTGAAAGAAATCTGAGACTAACAATGATAAGCAGTCTCTAAAGGCTCAAAGTCTCGCGGGACATCTGCAAAGATCAAAACTAGCTCACTAGTAAACATATGCCTAAATCTTGTAAAGACTCATGGGAAAAATCAATTCGTATCCAAGATGTAGTTAAAGCATGGAATTCATTTTGAAAACTCATTTGCAAATATTTTATGCACAATTCGGGCAAATCAAAGGATGAAATAAACCAAAGAAAGCTACCAAATTTATAGAGATCATCATCGGAGGATTTTTTTATCTTTTTTTTATCTCTTAAAAATTTTTTATGCTCCTACAAACAATGCAAACTAAAATGCAAAAGAAACTTAATAAAAGAAAGAAACAAAAATGCAAGCTAGAAGAAAATCAAATGCACTTCTAAATAAGCATTGGGCCATGGGTTATAATAGAACGTTCAAATCAAGAATAACGGATACAAGCTCAAAGGGGCTAATAAGGGATACAATATGCAACCAGGGTTGCTATTTGGCCGTGGGGTTTAAACAAATCTAAAAAAGAGAAATGCCTTAACCAAATTACCTAAATGGATATGCGAAATGTGATTTTGAACAAGAATCAAGCAAGTTCTAGAGAAATCACATCAAGGAAGAGTCAGACATGAAAGAAATATGAGACTAATAATGATAAACAGTCTTTAAAGGATCAAAGTCTCGCATGACATCTGCAAAGATCAAAACTAGCTCACTAGTAAACATATGCCAAAACCTTGTAAAGACTCATGGGGAAAATCAATTTGCATCAAACATGTGGTCAAAACATAGAATTCATTTCGAAAACCCATTTGCAAACATTTTATTCACAATTCGGGCGAATCAAAGGATCAAACTAAACCAAAGAAACCTACCAAATCTATAGAGATCATCACCAGAGGATTTTTTTGGTCTTTTTTTCGTCTTTTCAAAATTTTTTATGCATGCTTCTACAAACAATGCAAACTAAAATGCAAAAGAAACTTAATAAAAGAAAGAAACTAAAATGCAACCTAGCATAAAATTAAATGCACTTCTCAAAAAGTATTTGGCCATGGGTTATAATAGGAGGTTCAAATCAAGAAAAACAGATACAGGCTCAAAGCGGCTAACAAGGGATGCAATACGCAACCACGGTGCCTATTTGGCCGTGGGGTTTAAATAAATCAAAAGAAGAAAAATGCCTCAATCATATTGCCTAAATGCTTTGCGAAATGTGATTTTGAACGAGAATCAAAGTAAGTTCTAGAGAAATGACGTCGAGAAAGAGTCAGACATGAAAGAAATATGAGACTACTAATGATAAACAATCTCTAAAGGCTCAAAGTCTCGCGGGACATCCACAACGATCAAACCTAGCTCAGTAACAAACATATACCAAAAACTTGTAAAGACTCATGGCGAAAATCAATTTGCATCCAACGTGTTGTCAAAACATAGAATTCATTTCGAAAACTCATTTGTAAACATTTTATGCACAATTCGAGCGAATCAAAGTATCAAACTAAACTAAAGAAAGCTACCAAATCTATAGAGATCATCATTGGAGGATTTTTTTGTCTTTCTTTCATCTCTTCAAAATGTTTTATGCATGCTCCTGTAAACAATGCAAACTAAAATGCAGAAGAAACTTAATAAGAGAAAGAAACTAAAATGCAACCTAGAAGAAAATTAAATGCACTTCTAAACAAGTATTTGGCCATGGGTTATAATAGGTGCTTTAAATCAAGAAAAACGGATACAGGCTCGAAGGGGCTAACAAGGGATATAATACGCAACTAGGGCGGCTTTGGCTGTGGGGTTTAAACAAATCAAAGAAAGAAAAATGCCTCAATCATATTGCCTAAATGCGTATGCGAAATGTGATTTTGTACAAGAATCGAAGCAAGTTCAAGAGAAATGACGTCAAGGAAGAGTCAGATATGAAAGAAATATGAGACTAATAATGATAAACAGTCTCTAAAGGCTCAAAGTCTTGCGTGACATCTACAAAGGTCAAAACTAGCTCACTAGTAAACATATGCCAAAATCCTCTAAAGACTCATAGGGAAAATCAATTCGCATCCAACATGTGATCAAAACAAGGAATACATTTCGAAAACTCATTTGCAAACATTTTATGCACAATTCAGGCGAATCAATATCAAACTAAACCAAAGAAAGCTACCAAATCTATAGAGATCATCACCAGAGGATTTTTTTTTTCTTTTTTTCGTCTTTTCAAAATTTTTTATACATGCTTCTACAAACAATGCAAACTCAAATGCAAAAGAAACTTAATAAAAGAAAGAAACTAAAATGCAACCTAGCATAAAATTAAATGCACTTCTCAAAAAGTATTTGGCCATGGGTTATAATAGGAGGTTCAAATCAAGAAAAACAGATACAGGCTCAAAGGGGCTGACAAGGGATGCAATACGCAACCACGGTGGCTATTTGGCCGTGGGGTTTAAATAAATCAAAAGAAGAAAAATGCCTCAATCATATTGCCTAAATGCTTTGCGAAATGTGATTTTGAACGAGAATCAAAGCAAGTTCTAGAGAAATAACGTCGAGAAAGAGTCAGACATGAAAGAAATGTGAGACTACTAATGATAAACAATCTCTAAAGGCTCAAAGTCTCACGGGACATCCACAACGATCAAACCTAGCTCACTAATAAACATATACCAAAAACTTGTAAAGACTCATGGCGAAAATCAATTTGCATCCAACCTGTTGTCAAAACATAGAATTCATTTCGAAAACTCATTTGTAAACATTTTATGCACAATTCGAGCGAATCAATGTATCAAACTAAACTAAAGAAAGCTACCAAATCTATAGAGATCATCATTGGAGGATTTTTTTGTCTTTCTTTCATCTCTTCAAAATGTTTTGTGCATGCTCCTACAAACAATGCAAACTAAAATGCAAAAGAAACTTAATGAGAGAAAGAAACTATAATGCAACCCAGAAGAAAATTAAATGCACTTCTAAACAAGTATTTGGCCATGGGTTATAATAGGAGCTTTAAATCAAGAAAGACGGATACAGGCTCAAAGGGGCTAACAAGGGATATAATACGCAACTAGGGCGGCTTTGGTTGTGGGGTTTAAACAAATCAAAGAAAGAAAAATGCCTCAATCATATTGCCTAAATGCATATGCGAAATGTGATTTTGTACAAGAATCGAAGCAAGTTCAAGAGAAATGACGTCAAGGAAGAGTCAGATATGAAAGAAATATGAGACTAATAATGATAAATAGTCTCTAAAGGCTCAAAGTCTTGCGGGACATCTACAAAGGTCAAAACTAGCTCACTAGTAAACATATGCCAAAATCCTGTGAAGACTCATAGGGAAAATCAATTTGCATCCAACATGTGGTCAAAACATGGAATTCATTTTGAAAACTCATTTGCAAACATCTTATGCACAATTCGGGTGAATCAAAGGATCAAACAAAACCAAAGAAAGCTACCAAATCTATAGAGATCATCACCAGAGGATTTTTTTTGTCTTCTTTTCGTCTTTTCAAAATTTTTTATGCATGCTTCTAGAAACAATGCAAACTCAAATGCAAAAGAAACTTAATAAAAGAAAGAAACTAAAATGCAACCTAGCATAAAATTAAATGCACTTCTAAACAAGTATTTGGCCATGAGTTATAATAGGAGTTTCAAATCAAGAAAAACGAATATAGGCTCAAAGGGGCTAACAAGGGATACAATACGCAACCCCGGTGGCTATTTGGCCGTGGGGTTTAAATAAATCAAAAAAAGAAAAAGGCCTCAATCATATTGCCTAAATGCATGGCGAAATATGATTTTGAACGAGAATCGAAGCAAGTTCGTGAACAATGACGTCAAGAAAGAGTCAGACATGAAAGAAATATGAGACTAATTATGATAAATAGTCTCTAAAGGCTCAAAGTCTCACAGGACATCTACGAAGATCAAAACTAGCTCACTAGTAAACATGTGCCAAAATCTTGTAAGACTCAGGGCGAAAATCAATTTACATCCAACATGTGGTCAAAACATGGAATTTATTTCGAAAACTCATTTGCAAGCATTTTATGCACTATTCGGGCGAATCAAAGGATCAAACTAAACTAAAGAAAGCTACCAAATCTATAAAGATCATCATCGGAGGATTTTTTTTTTTTTTGTCTTTTTTTTCATCTTTTTAAAATTTTTTATGTATGCTCCTACAAACGATGCAAACTAAAAAGCAAAGGAAACTCAATAAAAAAAAGAAACTAAAATGTAACCTAGAAGAAAATTAAATGCACTTTTAAGCAAAAGTAAAACAATCAAAAAGTATAACTAAAAACATATACAAAGCAAAAACACATCTAATAGGAATAGGCATTTGATGCCAAATATAATGACTAACTCCCATACATGAATCACACATTGTCCTCAATGTGGGCACATAATAAGAAAAAGGGAAGGGGAGCAGCATAAACAAGATCAGAGTGGAGGAGTGGAGGAGGATGGGATCAGAAATTACCCGAAAATTGCCACGCTTGATCCTTCTTCTATGGTTGAACTGAGTCAATTAGGATATGAATATTGGCATTCTCAA
Source organism: Carnegiea gigantea (assembly GCA_029747015.1). Lineage (NCBI taxonomy): Eukaryota > Viridiplantae > Streptophyta > Magnoliopsida > Caryophyllales > Cactaceae > Carnegiea > Carnegiea gigantea. The sequence continues at coordinate 91,104 of JAKOGI010000215.1, forward strand.
TTGCTTGTCCCCCTAGATATGGCTTCAATTGCTATCCATTAACTATGAAAGCTTTGGTAGACTCACTCCATACTGCTCCACTGGGTTGACCTTTGGTGATGGTAAATGGTCCCGACCATCGGGATTTCAGTTTGCCCGAAAACAATCACAACCTTGAGTTCAAAAGGCGGACCATATCACCATTTTCGAAACACTTCATCATAATATATTTATCGTGCCATTTCTTAGTTTGTTCTTTGTAAATACGTGAATTTTCATAAGCTTCCAACCTGAGTTCGTCAAGCTCATTTAGTTGCAGGAATCTCCATTTTCCGATCGCTTTAAGATCAAAATTGAGCGTCTTTATAGCCCAATAAGCCTTATGTTCCATTTCCACTAGCAAGTGACAAGATTTTCTGAACATTAACCGACATGGAGTGGTTCTTAGAGGAGTCTCGTAAGCGGTTCAGTATGCCCAAAGAGCATCATCAAGCTTTAAGAACCAATCTTTATGAGACCGATCCACCGTTTTCTCCAACATACTTTTCAATTCTCTATTCGAGAGTTCCACCTGCCCACTTGTTTGGGGATGATAAGGCATAACAACCTTATGAAATATCCCATATTTTTTTAAAAGTAACTCAAGAGGCTTGTTGTAAAAATGTGTGCCATTGTCACTTAGAAGAGCTCTTGGTGTGCCAAATCGCGTGAAAATATTTTTCTTCAGAAATTTAAGGACAACCTTGGAATCATTTTTCAGGGATGCAATGGCTTCCACCCACTTAGAAACATAGTCAATCACCCCAAGGATGTAAAGGTGGTTATGGAAAGGAGGAAATAGACACATGAAGTCGATTCCTCATACATCAAACAACTCTACCTCGAGTATACCACTTTAAGGCATCCCATGCATCTTAGAAATGTTCCCTGCTCACTGACGTCTATCACAAGTCATGATAAATTTTCTTGTATCTTTAAAGAGCGTGGGCCAATAGAAGTTTCCTTGGAGTACTTTTACAGTGGTTTTATCTAGCCCAAAGTGGCCATCATAGAAGCATGGCAGTGGTGTAAGACACTGCAAACCTCATCTTCATACAAGCATCTTCTATAGATCCCATCTCCACATAACTTGTAAATGAAAGGTTCTTCACACACATAGTATTTGGCATCTGTAAAAACTTTTTTCTTTATTGGTAGGACAATCCTGGATGTAACACGCCGCACACCTTGAAGTTCACCATATCAGCATATCATGGGGCAGCTTGTTGGGATATAGCTAATAACTGCTCATCGGGGGAAGAATCATCAATGAGAAGCTCTTTACTAGGAGTAGCCTCTGCCTAAACGAGATAGATGATCGGTAACCACATTCGCTAACCCAGCCTTATCTTTGATTTCTAAATCAAACTCTTGGAGGGGGGCCCATCGAATGAGATGAGGTTTGGAATCGGATTTCTTCATTAAATATTTCAAAGCGGCATGATCTGTGAAAACGATTACCTTGGAATTAATCAAATAGGATCGAAATTTTTCCAGGGCAAAGACAACTGCTAAGAACTCCTTCTCAGTCGTGGCATAATTCACTTGAGCCTCGTCAAGAGTGCGACTTGCATAGTATATGGCATATGGTTTATTGTCCTTTCACTGCCCTAGAACAGTGCCCACTTCATAGTCACTTGCATCGCACATTACTTCAAAAGGCAGCTTCCAATCTAGAGCTTGCATTACTGGGGCGGTGATTTATGTCTTTTGTAATTTGTGAAAAGTACTCATTTATCAAACTCAAAAGGCACATCCTTAACAAGCAATTGGGTGGGAGGTTTTGCAATCTTTCAAAAATCTTTTATGAATCATCTGTAAAAACTGACATGTCAGAAAAAACTTCTCACACCTTTTGCAGAGGTCGGCAGCGACAATTTTTCAATTACCTCCACCTTTGCTTTGTCAACTTCAATGAAACAACATGACCAAGGACAACTTCCTCTTGCACCATAAAATGATATTTCTCCCCATTCAAGAGCAAATTCACATCTTCAGATCTTTGCAAAACCTTAGATAAGTTAGCCAAGCAATGGTCATACGTTGTACCATACACAAAAAAAATCATCCATAAAGACTTTCATTATGTCCTCAATAAAATTTGAAAAGATAGCCATCATGCAACGTTGAAATGTGGCAGGGACATTACATAACCCAAGTGGCATTCGTGTTTAAGCATACGTGCCATATGGTTATGTAAAAGTAGTCTTTTCTTGATCATTTGGGTGGATAGGGATTTGAAAGAACCCGGAATATCCATCTAAATAGCAAAAATATGAGTTCCTTGCCAATTGTTCAAGCATTTGGTTAATGAAGGGAAGGGGAAAATTGTCTTTACGAGTGGCTTTATTTAATTTTTGATAATCAATGCAGATACGCCATCCTGTAATAGTCCTAGTAGAGATTAGCTCATTATTCTGATTTTTGACAACAGCTATCTTTCCTTTCTTACGTACAACATGGACCGGGCTTACCCATGCACTATCTGAGATGCTTCCTTTTTAACCACCTCATACATGCTTGGGTTTAATCTTCTTTGGTGTCTGATGAAAGGCTTATGGTTGTCTTCCATTAAGATTTGATGCATACACAAGAAAGGATGAATCCCTTTTAAGTCATCTAGGGCATATCCTATGGCTTTACGATGCTTCTTAATCACTCTAAGCAATGAGTCAATTTAGGTAGCATTCAAATTTGCATTCACAATCATAGGATATGTAGATTTTGGCCAAGGAATTCATACCTCAGTGATGAAGGGAGAGGCTTTAACTCTACCTCGGGAGCTTTCGCCTCATTAGATGAGGGGTTACTTTCATCTTGCAATAACTCCACCTTAGTAAGGAAAGGCAGAATTGGTGGAGAGGCTTCTAACAATTAAGCATACTCGGCTACTTCAGAGTTTTCATCCTTAGTAGTGCTCTTATTCAATGTCAAGTGCTCAAGTCGATCATTAGAATTATGTTAGATCTGGTTTCCTATATTAAACCATCAACCACATCAATCTTATTACATTCATCAGAAATAGAAGGAAACTTAACAGCTCTTAGTAAATTAAATTCCATATGAACATCACCCACATCAAAGGTTAGTGTACCATTTTTCACATCCATGCGGCACCCTGCGGTGGCCAAGAATGGCCTCTCAAGAATGATTAGGGTTCGTGTATCCTGTTCCATCTCCAAAATCACAAAGTCTATTGGTATGTATAAATCCCTTACTTTTTATTGGGACATCCTCAAAAATACTACATGGCATTTTACAGAATGGTCCGCTAATTACAAGGAGATAGTGGTTTGTCTTAGCTCACGTAATTCCAATTTTTCACATAGAGAAAAGGGCATCAAGCTTACGCTTGACCGTAAATCACATAAAGAACGGTTTATAGGCACATTCCCTATTAGGCAGTGAATTGAAAAACTGTCAGGATCCTTTAACTTAGCTGGAAGCTTATTTTGAATTGTTGCACTACACTCTTCAGTCAAAGCTACAGTCTCATGTTCTCCTAGCTTTCGTTTATTAGACAGAATTTCTTTCAGAAATTTAGTATAAGAAAGCATTTGGGTTAAAGCTTCAACACGGTATGTTTATGTAGAGTCTCTTAAGGACGTCTAAAAACTTTCCAAATTGCATATCAAGTTTTGCCTTAGCCATCCTTTGAGGAAATAGTAAAGGTGGTTTGCAGGGCTTTGAAGAGGTGATCTTAGGGTCCTTAGGAACCTTATCAGACTTATGCGCAACATCATCAATTATTTCCTTAGAAGGTGTAGATATTTCTTTCCCAACATTCTCGACATGCTCATTCCTATCATGTGAAGACTCATTATTGCTAACCTCCTTAGGACCTTTTAGTTGTTTCCCTCCTTTTAAAAGCATTGCATTGCATTGCTCCCTTGGGATAAGCTCAGGCTTGCTAAGAAGTCTATCTGGGGGCGTATATGAGAAAGTAGCTTTTTGGACAATTTGGGCTTCTAACATCCTATGGGGAGTTGTAAGCACATCAACCTTGGAGGCTAATTGCTTAATATGCTCATCCTATTTTTATTGCCCTATAAGTATATTTTCTGCTATTACCTCTAAATTTGACTTTTGGGGCATCTGAGAAGGGAATGGGGGTCTTTGCAAACCAGGGGGCACTCTAGCATTCATAGGGCCCATGTTCATACTGTTTGGATCCGACCTATAAGAAGAAATTTGGATGATTCTTCCAACCTGGCTTGTAGATATTAGAGTAGGGGTCATTGGTTGGTCTTGGGATGAAATTTTGAATATAATTAACTTGATTAAGGTCATAGGAAAAAGGACTCCCAACTTGACAATTCAGAGTTATATACTTAATTAAACCACAAATTTCACAAGGATAAGGGGCACTAGAGTTTACAACCTTAACATTCATTTGGTTCAATCTTTAAGTCATGGCATCTACTTTAGCAGAAAGTAAAGTAAGTGCATCAGTTTCATGCTTTCCTCTAACCCGATTGGGTTGGGTTCGTTCTGTGGACCATTAGAAGTTGTTAAGCATCATCTCCTCAATCAGATTATAGGCTTCATCCTCAGTCTTGCTCATTAGAATTCCTCCTGCCGCCACACCAATAGTGGACGTCACAGATTAGGCCACAATCATCCAACGCTGAAGACCATGATGGGGGCACAAACGCAGCAGATCTTTAAAATACTCCCAAGTTTCATAGAGCGTCTCGTTATCTCTTTGCAGAAAGTTGGTGATCTGATTCCTTAACCTCGTTGTTTTGCTTACAGGGAAGAACTTGGCGAGGAATGCTCTTGTCAACTCATCCCAGGTGGTTATGCATCCAGATAGTAAAGAGTGCAACCAAGCCCTCGCTTTATCCTTTAATGAGAAAGGGAATAAGCGAAGCCGTATCACATCACTAGAGACTCTAGTTAGTTTCAACGTATAACGCACCTCTAAAAAGACTGAGAGGTGCAGATTTGGGTCTTCTAAAGGAGTTTCGGCAAACTGAGATTGTTGCACCATGGAAATGAGTGTCAGTATGAGTACGAAGTTGTTGGCATCGACAGCAGGGCGAGCAATGCTTGAGGCGATCCCCTGGACTCCTAGGGTAACAAAATCATGAAGAGTCCTTCGTTGGTCACCTTCTACGATGCTTGAATTCCTTCTTACCTCGCATCTTTCCTTTTCAATCCTTTGCCTTTTCCTTCTTAGGCAAAAAGTCCTTTCAATCTCTGGATCAGGTTCGTACAAGATCGGACTTCGCATAAACAAGGAAAACATTCTGCAAGCACTTTCACCAACACTAGGAGCGCAATTTAAACAAGCAAAGGAAAAAAAAAAACAATAAAAAACAAAGAAAATACTTGGTCACTTTCACAACACTAACTCAATAGTTACCAGTTTTAGTCTCCAACAATAGTGCCAAAAACTTGATTAACTACTGTAAGCGCAGGAATAGCCATAGTACGGATAAAAGATATCGTTCCTCATGGACTAATCGTAACTTACTGAGTCTTGCCTATCAGAATGTGCTAAGTAAAATTCTAGTTCAAGAGGATTAACAATAGCAAATAAACTTTTCCAAATCAATAAGGGAAAGATCATCTAGGAATTTTCGTAGTTGTGAAACGAAATTGGATCAAAAATAGTGAACATGTACTTTCTTCTAATTGATCAAATTCGAGGAATTGTAATCTCTTCAAAAACTCGGTCTATTCTATCAAAATCAACAAATTTGTCTAAACCAACCAAAAGTCATTCTTTTAAACTAATTTGCCTTAATTCAAGTTCAATGTCTTGGATTACTTACTAGCCCTCCGAGCATGCAAATCTCTCTTTTGAGATGAAGTTACGTTAGGCCTTATCAAGCAGTCCAACAATCAAATGTTACCTTTTAGTTTTTCATTTGTTTCTTTAAGTGTGCAAGCAAATTTCGGCCAAAAACCAACTCATAACAATCCAAACACTTGATAGAACGAAATCAAACCAATCATAAAAATAAGCATAATTGTATAGATTAAAACATGATACAATAACACTTCCCTAAACTACTAAATCCCTAGACTAATAAAAACTACTCAGACATGATAAAAGATTAACAATTAACCAGTGATTGATGAAATCCCAGGGAAAAGAGGATTGACTGAGATAGCCTTCAACCATGGGCTTCAGAACCGCTTCAATGACAAGCTCTCACACTCAAGACTCATATTGCAATAGCCCGATCCTAAATCATGTATATTCATTTCATTAATCCATGTGATTAATTTCATCGCATTTAAATCATCATTTTTTTTTTTTGTTTTTGTTATTTCAATTGGAAGAATTTAAATGGGCTCTCACCTTGCAATTCGGGTATTTTTTTGCACTTGTCAAATTCTGGAGATCGATATTAGGCCTTGATATTTATGAATTAAGCGATTTAATTATTTTTTATGACACCACAAACATTTAATCTCGAGCTTTGGGGAAAAAAAATTTTGCAAACGCACTCGGTTTCACTTCTTTTCCAAACCCGAGCCCGTTTAAGGCCGATTTTGGCCCAACGAGGCTTGGCTACATTTGTTAGCTAATTTCTCTTAAATTAGGCCTAATGTAGCATTAGTAAAAGTAGCTTTTGAGGGTTAATTTTCAGCCAAGTATTTATCTCTTCAATATACACCAAGTGTTTACACCAAGTGACCCAAAAAAAAAAAAAAATCAAGCCTCCATCTCTCTCTTCTTCCTCTCTCCATTCGGCCAGCCCAATAGCCACCAGTCTAGCCACCTTTCAACCACCAAACAGCCATTACTCACCACCCCAACCACCCCTCTCACTCTCACAAGCATCAAGGATCATTCATACCTCTTTCTCAAGCACAAAGTGAGTAATTCCTATCACCTCTTATGTTGATTTTGGTGTTGATTCTTGATGTTGTTGGCTTTTTCTTCTTGTTTTGGTTGTTTTGATAATGGATCATGTTATTTTGATTGAATTAAGAATTATCTTGGTGATGGATCATGGTGGAGTTGAAGTTGGATGATGCTAGGGTCAGGGTTACTTCCTAATCATGCAAGCTTCATGTTAAAGTGTTGGATATTGATTGTTTTATTCTTGATTTTGATCATCTTTTAATCTATTGAAGTTTATTATGCTGCTTATGGTGTTTTGAAATGATGGGGGTGAGTTCAAGTTGACCTTAAGTTAGGGTTTTATCCAAGAATGTATGGTTTCGACCAAACTGGTATTAAACTTGAAGTATATGTATATGTGACTAGAAAATGAGCCTTATTGGATATGAATATGAAGTGCAATTGAGTGTGGTGTTTTTGTATGATATTAAGATGGACCAAAGGGTGTTTACATGCTTTTAAGGAATGGTCTAAGTTGAGGATTTGTGTGAAAATGAGGGAACAAACTCAAACAGTGAGGCTGGAATTTCCAGACAAACAGGACAATGTTTGAGACAAAACTGGTAATGATTGGCCCAGCCAAAAATTATGATTTTTAGTGGGTAAATTGCTCAGTGTGTTAGCGTTAAAATGGCTCTTGAATTGCATTAATCTGAGGTCTGTGGAAAAAGTTATGGTCATTTTACTGAACCTATGCAGGATGGACTCAAAACTGACATGTTGGTGTTCTAGCCGTGTTTTAGGAACACTATCGTAGGAATCATGTTATGTGTCCTTCATGAATGTTTTAAAGGACTTCCTAAGCTTTTCATATTGGGGTCTTAGGTCTCATTTTGAGGTCGGGAGTATAAGTTGTGAATTATTCTTTCCGTACCCTCTTTATAAGCCCTTTTGCTCTAAACTTGCTACCGTGCCTTAAATCACATTTCTATGGTTTTTATAGTTTCATCATTTTAGTTTAATCTATTAACTGGTTTGTAAAGATTCTTTATAAGCCAGTTCTATTTAAAGGCATCAATTACAAGAACAAGCTCATTTCTGACCTCATGTACCTATAATGATCTTTTGAACAGAATCAAGGCCTAAGCTTTCATTCTCTCCACTTTTGTGCATCTTATTATTTTGTGAACGTGCATTTAAAACTTCCAGGTACATTCATTGCCTGTATCTTTAGAAATCAGCACGTATTTATCGAAATCATAATATTTTGGTAAGTACATCAATGAATCAATTTAATTAGTGTTTTAGCACATAATTAGTGACCCCATCAGTTATCAGTTACAGGGCATTGCCCTCCAGTTACCTGCGCGGCTTTAGGCCAGGTCCCCCGTTGGCTTGGCAGGTGGACACCTATTCACATCTCATAACAGTTACTAAGGGTTGCACTAACAGATAATAATTGACAATTCAGTTTTATATGCGTCCCACTCCCTATTTTAAAATTAAAATGAATTGCAAAGCAGGCCCAAATAAATTTTCAGTGAATCTTTAACATTACAGGAATGTATGTATTGAGCTTTGACTTATAGTTTGAAATATTTTCATGTTTTGTTTTAGAAAAGTGTTCAGTGAACCGCCCTCAGGCGGGCAGGACGGCTGAAGGTGATAAGTGAGCCAGGACTGTCCATGTGACTGGCGGTGGATGAGTGCTGAGATGCTATCATATCATATTGTGATGTATTTTGTTGTTGAAACTGTATATTTGAACTGAATTATGTATTTTGGTGTAATCTTTGAGATGATTGGGATGTTAGAACCATTTCTGTATATAACTAAATGGTTTGAATGGTTGTGATCGTGTGAATGCCCTTTTGAGGGTAAACTTTGGTTTTATGGCTAAGTTTTCGCATATAAGGGAAGCCTTGCCCTTTCTGGACGATGGTAACGCCCTGTTCATTGGGTTATTATTTCTAATTGGTGAACTTAAGCAAGTGAATGCAAGTAATGAATCATGTACTTTTTGGGGCGTTACAGATTTGGTATCAAAGCCAGGTTGAGATTTTCTTTGAGGAAGGCAGAGTTAGAAATTATAGGGTGAGAATGGTTGTCGGGGGGGCTATTGTATACTGCTAGAGTAATATTAGGAGTGTAGTAACAATATTAGAATGCAAGTTACTTCCATTTATATGTTCCTTATTTATGGATATGTATGCCTCTCATATATGTGTTTTCTTTGTTAGATGGACCCTTATGGCGTTAATATGTTACCGGGTGGATCTATGATTGTTCACATTGCGCTGCTACATGCTAGTATAGAGGCTCATGCACAGGACCCTTACTCTGAGTTCCGGAGTATTAAGGTCCGTGCACAGAGTCTGCTTGGGTCCTTACCCCTGGTTGATCCGTGGGTGGAGTTTAGGCTTTGTTACCATGACTTTATGATAACAGGGAACCCAGGCTTGGACGGGCCTAGGTTTCAGGCCCAAGAGGCATGGACTACTCTTGCTACGGAGTTGTTACTAAAGAAAGAGTTTTATTAGAGAGGAATCACCATAGAGACGCTACAACATGTCTTTCCGCTACATCAAGCACCTCCCCCATCTGCACGCCCAGTACTAGCACAGGGGCCACCCTCCCTGCCCACACCAGGTACACCACTGATGCCTGATAGTCCTAGGGAGGCTCATGTGGTGATAGACCTCCCCAACACCCCAGATGTAGTGGTGATTAGTTCTGGGGATGAGGGCCACCAAGGAGAGGAGGATAATCCCGAGGAGGATCAAGGCATTGATGAGGTGGGGATAGAGCAGCAATGGGAACAGGAGGCCGATGAGTTAATGGTGGAGTTACAGGATGTGTAGGAATAACAGGTTCAGCAGGAGGTTAGTGATGCCGAGTTAGAGGCATCTATTAGCAGCTTCGATTCAGGCAAAGAACCTGATGATGAGCCTGGGCCAGATTACGATCCATCTAGGGATCGTTAGGTGGGTCTAGGGGTTAGTGGTAGTAGTTTCCTTTTGAGCCTTATTTATTTATAGTATGGTCGGTTGGGATAGATGTATTTTATATAGGATGGGACATTATATATAGTCAGTTAGATCCTTTCCAACCGTCATGACATGGTCTGCATCTCTTTTTGGTTATGTGATAGGCCTAGTAGCTTGGGGCTAGTTAGTATTTGGGGTTGAGTTAGGGGCTAGTTAATACTGACTATGCTTAGTCAGTTAGATGTAGTATGTTTTGCTGATCATGTGTATAAAGAGGCAGTTATGTATGTAAATAAGCAGTTATGAAATGATAAGCTCTGGGTTGTTCAATAATGTTTAAGTTACATTAAATGTGCTTGTTGGGCATGTTTATCTTATATGTTTGAGTATTCCAGTGATTGAATTGTTTCATTTCATGTATAATCAGATTATCCGAATCAGTGCACAACAATGAAGAGGTTCGTATAGAGGAAATCTCGGATCATGGTTAGGAATTAGGTGATCAAGCCTCCCATCAGGTGCCACCAAATTTTGGTCAAATGCCATCGATTCTTTCTAAGTTAGCTCACAATAGTGTGGACCTGAACTATTGGCCAGCCTTAGTAGTTGAACTAATGCAGCGGATTCCCCAGGTACCTACTGAAGCCCCTCCTAAAGAGGATAAATTAGCGGATAGGGTGGCACGATACAACCCTAAAGTTTATGATGGATCTTATGATCTAGTAGTACTGGGGGAATGGATAAGAGGAATGGAGAAAATCTTTACAGTGGTAGAGGTGCCAGAAGGAAAGAAAGTAAACATTGGGACGTATTATTTAACCGGTGAAGCTGACATTTAGTGGAATATAGTTAAGGATAAGCTCGTAGGGCCTGAATTTACCTAAAATAAATTCCAGAGTGAGTTAAGGGCAAAATTCTACCCAATTGTGTCCAAAGGCAAAAGGAGAAAGAATTTATGGAGTTGAAAATGAGCGATAGCATGTCAGTAATGCAGTATGCTAGTAAGTTCACAGAATTATCTAGGTTTGTCCCTAAATTTGTGTCATCTAAAAGGTTAAAGATGAGAAGGCTTGAGGAGGGTTTGGCTTTCTGCATTCAGAATCAGTTAGCTGGGTAACCAATTATGACTTACCAGGAGCTATACGAGCAACCCATTGAAGTGGAGCGTGTGAAGACGGAGCTGAGAGCCTTGAACCCGATCAATCAGAAGAGGAAAGGGATTGAGCGGGGAGCTCCTAGTGAGAGTGTGAATCAAAAGAAACCCAGTCCCGCTCCTCCCAAGAGCCATCCTGCGAGCTCTGCAGAGCCCTGTAGGAAGTGCGAAAAAACCAATCATACCACTCCTGAATGCCGAGTAGGCACCAATAAATGCATATGGTGTGGGAGTCCTGAACACCTCATCGCTGCATGCCCCCGACGACTAAAAGCTGTAGATAAGGGTGCAGCAAAACCCTTGGCTTCGCTCTGCCAGGGACCCCCACCTTCAAGGTCTGCAGTTGCAGGAAGGGCATTTGTGATGAACAAAAAGGAAGCTACTACCTCGAGTACGGTAGTCACTGGAACTCTCTTTTTAAATTCAAAGCCATTTTGTGCATTATTTGATTCGGGCGCCACTCATTCATTTATATCTATCCGATCTGCCATACAATTGAGCCTTGAAAATAGGATGATGGAAACCAATTATGGAATTAAGCTACCCAACGATTCTGTGATTGAGTGCACCCTCTCTTATGAACTTGTCCCTATCACCATTGGTGAAACCACCTTCCCTGTGGATTTGATTCAATTTGTCTGATTTTGATATCATTTCGGGGATGAATTGGTTGCACAGTTATGGAGCCCAAATCGATTGTGAAGATCTTAAGGTTATCTTGAAAGATGAAAAAGGGAGAAAAGTGTGTTTTATGGGCAGAGAGAGGCAAAATTTTGTTCTTTGATTTTTACTATGAAAGCAAGTAAGCTGTTATGTCAGGGGTGTATTCGATATGGGTGTTATGCTATTGACACCCAAACAAAAGGAGAGGAAGCAGAAAATATACATTTAGTTTGTGAATTTAAAGATGTTTTCCCTGAGGAGTTACCAGGACTACCCCCGCAGAGGGAAATTAATTTTAGAATCGAATTAATTCCTGGAGCCCAACCTATTTCTGAAGCCCCATATCGTATGGCTCCAACTGAGCTTAAGGAACTAAAGATTCAGTTAGATGAGCTGTTACAGAAGGGCTTTATTAGGCCAAGTGTGTCACCATGGAGTGCCCCAGTGTTGTTTGTCAAGAAGAAGGATGGAACCTTAAGGCCATGTATTGACTACATGGAGTTGAGCAAGATCACCATTAAAAACAAATGCCCTCTGCCACGAATAGATGACTTGTTTGATCAACTACAAGGAGCAGGAGTGTCCTCTAAGATTGATTTGAGGTCAGGGTACCATCAACTTAGGATTAAACCCGACGACATTCCTAAGACATTGTTTAGGACCAGGTATGGTCACTATGAGTTCACAGTGATGCCTTTTGGTCTCACCAATGCTCCTGCAGCTTTTATGAATCTTATGAACAGAGTTTTCAGACTCTACCTAGACAAATTTGTGGTGGCATTCATAGATGACATTCTTATCTATTCCAAGAATAGAGATGAACATGTTGATCATTTAAGAATAGTGTTACAAACACCGAGGGAGAATCAGCTTTGTTACAAATTAAAGTGCGAGTTTTGGTTGGACGAAGTGGTGTTCTTAGGATATGTGGTTACAAAGGAAGGAATCAAAGTTGACCCCCAAAAGGTGAAGGTAATCACAGAATGCTCAAGGCCTACCAATATCATTGAGATTAGAAGCTTTTTGGGTTTAGCAGGTTCGTTAAAAACTTTTCAAAAATAGCTTCACCCATGACCAATTGCTGAAGAAAGCAAACAAGTTTGAGTGGATCGAAAAATGTGATAAAGCTTTTCAAGAGCTAAGGCAACAACTAACTACTGCCCCAATCCTAACGCTACTAATGGAAGGCAAGAAGTATACCATCTATAGTGATGCTTCAAAGAACGGATTGGGTGGTGTTCTGATTTAGGAAGATAAGGTAGTAGCTTATGCCTCTCGACAGCTTAAGCCTTATAAGAAAAACTATCTTACTCATGACTTGAAGTTAACAGCCATGGTCTTTGCATTGAAAATTTGGAGACATAACTTATATGGAGTTCCATACAAGATTTATACTGACCATCAAAGTTTGAAGTATATCTTCACTCAAAAGGAGCTCAACTTGAGGCAACAGCATTGGCTTGAGCTGCTTAAGGATTATGATTTGCAAATTCAATATCATCCAGGAAAAGTAAATGTTGTAGCAGATGCCCTGAGTAGAAAAGTGCAACATAGCCCAAATACTGTTGTGATTACTCAGTTGAGTCTCTTGAAAGAACTTAAGGACTTGCGAATTCAACTAGTGTCCTATAGGCAAGCACATGTTCAATTATCAGCACTTACTTTACAGCCTTCCATAGTGGAGGAAATTCGAGCAAACCAAGAAAGTGATCCTGAACTCCAAAGGATAAAGCAAAATCTAGAAAAAGAGAAGTCTTCGGGATTTGTAGCACACGAGGATGGGACCCTGCGGTTCCAGAATCGCCTATGTGTGCCCAAAAATGAGGAACTAAGAAAGCAGATCATGGAAGAGGCTCACAATACTCGCTATTCGGTGCATCCAGGAGGCACCAAGATGTACAAAGATCTGAGACAGTACTTCTGGTGGAATAATTTGAAGAAGGACGTTGCAGAATATGTGGATAAGTGTCTCACTTGTCAAAAAGTTAAAGCAAAACATCATCATCCTGTGGGGGAACTATGACCCTTAGAAATCCCCACTTGGAAGTGGGATTCGATCTCAATGGACTTTGTTATAGGTTTACCCCTTTCTGCCTCGAAAAAGAATACCATCTGGGTTATAGTTGATCGACTCACAAAGTCGGCCCATTTCCTGCCAATTAAGGATACTTGGGGAGTTCCCAATTGTATGTTAAGGAGATAGTCCGTCTGCATAGGATCCCTTTAGACATAGTCTCATATAGAGATCAAAGATTCCAAGCACGTTTCTGGCAAGTGCTTCAACAGGCGTTTGCGACCAAACTAAACTTCAGTAGCTCCCATCACTCAGAAACAGATGGACAAACTGAAAGAGTGAATCAAATGTTGGAGGACATGCTGAGAGCTTATGTATTAGAGTTTGAAGGGAAGTGGGAAGACGATTTACCTTTGGTGGAGTTCTCTTATAATAATAGCTATCAGTCCACCATCAAAATGGCCCCATTTGAGGATTTATATGGGAAAAAATGTAGAACCCCATTGTGCTGAAGTGATTTGGACGAGGCACTGATTATAGGTCTTGGAATGATTCAAGAGACCACTGAAACAATAAGAACGATTCGGGAACATATCAGGGTTGCCCAAAGTCGACAAAAAAGTTATGCGGACAAAAGAAGAAGGCCTCTGGAGTTTCAAGTAGGCGATAAAGTTTTTCTAAAAGTTTCACCAACCAGAGGTGTCAAGAGGTTCGGAGTACAGGGCAAATTGAGTCCAAGGTACATTGGACCTTATAAAATCATTGAAAAGTTGAATCCTGTCGTTTAACGCCTAGATCTGCTTGTAGAACTTGAGCACGTGCATAACGTGTATCATATCTCTTAGCTTAGGAAATATATTCCAGATCCGGACCATACCATTGTATCTGAACCTATTGAAATCACTGAAGATCTAGTATATGAGGAGCGTCCTATCCAAATACTAGATGGCAGAATCAAGCATCTCGCAACAAGATGATACCATTGGTCAAAGTACTCTGGACAAACCACACCACCCACGAAGCCACTTGGAAGACCGAACAGGCAATGAAAACCAAATACCCACATTTATTCGAGGTAATCCTGCATGTTATGGTTAAGTTCATCAGTTTCAAGGATGAAACCTTTTAAGGGGGGAAGACTGTAATAGTCCGACCCTAAATCATGCTTATTCATTTCATTAATTCATGTGATTAATTTCATCGCATTTAAATCGTCGTTTTTTTTTTTTGTTTTTGTTATTTCAATTGGAAGAATTTAAATGGGCCCTCACCTTGCAATTCGGGTTTTTTTTGTTCTTGTCAAATTCTGGAGATCGATATTAGGCCTTGATAGTTATGAATTAAGCGATTTAATTATTTTTCATGACACCACAAACATTTAATCTCGAGCATTGGGGAAAAAAAAATTTTGCAAACGCACTCAGTTTTAACTCTTTTCCAAACTCGAGCTCGTTTAAGGCCGATTTCGGCCAACGAGACTTGGCTACATTTGTTTAGCTAATTTCCCTTAATTTATGCCGAATGTAGCATTAGTAAAAGTAGCTTTTGAGGGTTAATTTTCAGCCAAGTATTTATCTCTTTAATATACACCAAGTGGCCAAAAAAAAAAAAATCAAGCCTCCATCTCTCTCTTCTTCCTCCCTCCATTCGGCCGGCCCCAACAGCTACCAGTCCAGCCACCTTTCAACCACCAAACAGCCATCACTCACCACCCCAAGCACCCCTGTCACTCCCATAAGCATCAAGGATCATTCATACCTCTTTCTCAAGCACAAAGTGAGTAATTCCTATCACCTCTTATGCTGATTTTGTTGTTGATTCTCAATCTTGTTGGCTTTTTCTTCTTGTTTTGGTTGTTTTGATGATGGATCATGTTGTTTTGATTGAATTAAGAATTATTTTGGTCATGGATCATGGTGGAGTTGAAGTTGGATGATGCTAGGGTTAGGGTTACTTCCTAATCATGTAAGCTTCATGTTAAAGTGTTGGATATTGATTATTTTATCCTTGATTTTGATCATCTTTTAATCTATTAAAGTTTATTATGATGTTTATGGTATTTTGAAATGATGGGAGTGAGTTCAAGTTGACCTTAAGTTAGGGGTTTATCCAAGAAAGCATGGTTTGGACCAAACTAGTATTAAACTTGTAGTATGTGTATATGTGATTAGAAAATGAGCTTTATTGGATATGAATATGATGTGCAATTGAGTGTGGTGTTTTTGTATGATGTTGAGATGGACCAAAGGGTATTTACATGCTTTTAAGGAATGGTCGAAGTTGAGGATTTGTGTGAAAAGCTAGGGAATAAACTCAAACAGTAAGGCTGGAATTTCTAGACAAACAGGACAATGTTTGAGAAGGAACTGGTAATGATCAGCCCAGCAAAAAATTATGATTTTTGGTGGACAGATAGGTCAGTGTGTTTCTTTAAAATTGCTCGTGAATCACATTAATCCGAGGTTTGTGGAAAAAGTTATAGTCATTTTACTGAACTAGTGCAGGATAGACTTAAAACTGACATGTTGGTGTTCTGCCCCATTTTAGGAACCCTGTCGTGGGAATCATGTTATGTGTCCTTAATGAACGTTTTAGAGGATTTCCTAAGCTTTTGATATGGGGGTCTTAGGTCTCCTTTCGTGGTCGGGAGTATAAGTTATGAATTATTCTTTCCGTACCCTCTTTATAAGCCCTTTTGCTCTGAACTTGCTAGCGTGCCCTAAATCACATTTCTATGGTTTATATAGTTTCATCATTTTAGTTTAATCTATTAACTGGTTTGTAAAGATTCTTCATAAGCCAGTTCTATTTAAAGGCATCAATTATAAGAACAAGCTCATTTCTGACCTCATGTACCTATAATGATCTTTTGAACAGAATCAAGGCCTCAGCTTTCATTCTCTCCACTTTTGTCATCTTATTATTCTGTGAACTTGCATTTAAAACTTTCAGGTACGTTTATTGCCTGTATCTTTAGAAATCAGTACGTATTTATCAAAACCATAATGTTTTGGTACGTACCTCATTGAATCAATTTAATCAGTGCTTTATCACATAATTAGTGACCCTATCAGTTATTAGTTACAGGGCATTGTCCTCCAGTTACCCGCACGGCTTCAGGCCAGGACCCCCGGTCGACTTGGCAGGTATATACCTATTCATAGATTATAACAGTTACTAAGGGGTGCACTAACAGATAATAATTGGCGATTCAGTTTTGTATGCATCTCATTCCCTGTTTTAAAATTAAAATGAATTGCAAAGCGGGCCCAAATGAATTTTTAGTGAATCTTTAACATTACAGAAACGCATGTACTGAGCTTTGCTTCACAGTTCAAAATGTTTGCATGTTTTGTTTTAAGAAAGTATTCAGTCAACCGCTCTCAGGCGGGTAGAACGGCTAAAGGTGATAAGTGAGCCAGGACTGTTCATGTGACTGGCGGTGTATGAGTGCTGAGTTCTATCACATCATATTGTGATGTATTTTAGTGTTGAAACTGTACATTTGAACTGAATTATGTATTTTGGTATAATCCTTAAGATGATTGGGATGTTAGAACCGTTTCTGTATATAACTAAATGGTTTGAATGGTTGTGATGATGTGAATACCCTTTTGAGGGTAAACTTTGGTTTTATGGCTAAATTTTCATACATAAGGGAAGCCTTGTCCTTTTTGGACGGCGGTAATGCCCCGTTCATTGGATTATTATTTCTAATTGGTGAACTTAAGCAAGTGATTGCAAGTAATGAATCATGTGCTTTTTGGGAAGTTACACATACCAATATAATAACCAAATTAAAAACTATAAAATTGAATAAAGAAAATAATCTATGCTACTCTACACCTTCGCTTTGCTCAGAATGATTTTGGAGTGCTTCTACATGATGCAGAATGTCGTTATTTATAGAAAAGCTCGGTCCGTGGGGTATACCACGGTCTGACCGTGGTCTGTGCTGGAATCGGATTTTTGCTCATTGTTTTCTTTACGGCCGTGGCATGGCATGGATGACCATAGGGGAGGTTAAAATATAGCCACTAAAGGGCAAATGCTAGGTAAAAGACTAAAAATCTTGTAAAACACATGGAACAACTATACCCAAGCACAAATCGAGAATAGGAGAGTAAATAACTACAATAAGCACAATATTCCCCTAAAAACTAATACAAAATAACCCCAAAATGATATACATATTTAGCACTTATCAGCCACTCATGACCTTAGCCCCTAGGGCCGGGAGCGTTATGTTTTCTTAACTTCTTACTTAAAATTCTGGGATGAAACGGACAGAGTTTCCCCTAAAAACTGACCGTTTCCAGGCTAAAAGTCTTATAATAAACTCTTGCAAATCAACAGAGGCGTGAAACATTTAAAAGAAGCTCAACGGCTACACACCGAAGTTCATAACTCAACAAGCAACTCGCTCGGAGTATACCAAATAGAATAGTTCATTAATAAAGAAGAAATGAAAGATACAACTCAACGGTTCACACAACCGGAGTATTGGGGTTTACATCCCAAATCATAACTAACTTTGACCAAGAAAACGTCTACCTAATTAGATGGTTAGCTCATACAGCCATACAGAGCGACTTTCATACCATATGCATTACATGAACTAGAATAATTGTTTACAAATATTTACAAACTCAGAATATTTTACATGACTTCATTAAAGATGTAAGTAGGCACATATAACGCCTTGCAAGTGAGAACAGACTCCATCTTGACATAGCTGACTCAACTTCTTCCTGTCACAAAGAAAACCTTGGGGACAAAGGGTAAAGAGTAGTGGGACGAGCAACCACACGCTCAGTGAGTGTCCCCTGACCCTCTTAAAACCAAAACTGTTGTACGCAATAATATCTTTAATAGTCAGTATCACGTATTCATACTTTACTATAATATTAGGCATTTGTAAAGTCCTTATAGAAGGGTAACTAAATATAAACTTCATTTTAGGCACTCAAACATATTTCTAGGTCCCTCAATGACTAAGTTCCTTTGCTAACAAGTAGTTAAGCACGTAAGCAAGCATCGAGGGCTAAGCATAGGGATCTTTCTTTTTATAACATAACCTTTTTAGCATTCCATTTAAACTATTCATGAAACATAATTCATATGATGTGCACATAAGGTTATCTCTTTTCATAATCATACTTTTCTTGGCATTTCATTAATATGGTATACATAAGGCACACACAGATTTCAAGTCTTATTCAAATCTTATTCATAAGGTATGCATGAAATATCATTATATGGCTTTTTTTTTCATGGTCGTATCTTACTTAGCATCTCATTCAGAAGTTATACTTGAAATATTCACATAAAGCTTTATATTCATTAGTATACTTTACTTAAATCTCATTCATATGATATGCACAAGCATCTTTCTTTCTTCTTGTGAAAACACTTTGCTTAGCCTTATTTGAAATCTCGTTCACATTTCATTCATAAGAAAAGCACAGGACATGCATAGAAAATTTTTCTTCTTTTCTTGAAAATACTTTGCTTAGCCTCTTGAGGCCCATAAAAACTCTTTTCTTAGCCTCTTTGAGGCTCATTTTCATTAAAGGAAGTCTTTCTCGTATTGGTCGCATAATGACCCTTATAACTTTTCACATTTCATTCAACTGGCCTCTTAATGGCCCTTGAAACATTCTTTCTTCTGAAATACTTAAACTGGCAAGATGCCAACTGCTTTTCTATGCTTATTAGGAAAATACATCTGGCATAAGATCATTATAGGGTGCTGATTGGGTGAGATCTATTCTCAATCCCATAGTGAGACCTAATGCTCACGCTTAAGCTCTTACTCCCGGCACGGCTACATATAACATATCAGACCATTACCCCCGTCAGGGTCTTCTAGTGTCTCCTAGTACTTGAACTTATCCCCTAGGCTAACATAATCATTCATAACATATTGTTTAAAGCACATTATCTTAGCCAATTGAAAGCGTATGGACCATAATGGCTAATAATCTTGCTGCCTCTCACAGCCAAATATTTTTTTTCATACATAGCACTTTCTTTTCAATCAAATTCGTTAGGGACTCCCCCGTTCAAGCGAGTTCACTCCCAAAACAAAGTTCGTATAGCTAAAATAGGCCATTGATTGCTAATAATCATGGCTATTATTGTTTTAAAATATGAGAAACATCCATTTTCAAAACAACATCTTCAAATGTATAATGCATCTTAATAACATAAAAGGGGAGGGATTTGCACATATTACATTCAAGCACTTCATAATCATTTCAATAACACAATGAGCCACACACAGCCTCGCAATCCATACAATTGCGGCTAATTCACAACTCAGGCTCCCTCCTCACAAGCACCGTATCACAAAGAACCTCGAACCACTCATAGTTCTACCTCAAACTATCCAACTACCATCTCGGTTTTCAATTTAGTAATCATAATATATTATAATGTAAGCTTATAAAGAGACGTGTAATAGGGTTTATGCACTTACCTGGGCAAGCAGCACCATCTAGCGGTGCATTATAGCATATATAAACACATACACATATATATCTATATCGCATCAACTTGAAGCAAGCACTTAATGAACCGTATTAAACTAACAAGGCATGAAACTTGATTACATTCATGACTTATGTTTAGGAATTAAGCACGTCATACCCATGTCATTTTAAATTACTACTCAGGCATAAAGTAACTAGTTAAGCAACATCGATTCAAGGGTTTCGTTTATTGTATCGAAGTTACTATTCAGACCTAATTAAGCCAACTAAGCCTCATATGAATCAAGGCGTCCATTCATTATATCAAAATTACTAATGAGGCCTACATTAACTAATTAGGCAAACATCGAATCAAGGGTTCCGTTCATCATATCAAAGTTACTACTCAAGCCTAATTAAACCAAGTAAGCATAATATGAATGAAGACATTCGTTTATTATATCGAAGTTACTATTCGAACCTATTTACCTCATTTAAGCATGGTACGATTCTAGACATTCATTTATCATATCTATGTTACTATTTGAACTTAGTTAGGCCATTTAAGCAGATTATGTTTCTAGGCATTCATTTATTATATCGAAGTTACTGTTCGAACCCATTTACCTCATTTAAGCATCGTACGATTCTAGGCATTCATTTATCATATAGATGCTACTATTCGAACTTAGTTAGGTCATTTAAGCAGATTACGATTCTAGGCATTCATTTATTATATCGAAGTTACTATTCGAACCTATGTAAGTCATTTAAGCATAATACGATTCTAGGCATTCATTTATCATATCGAAGTTACTATTCAAGTTAACCCTTCAGGCATGCATTAACTGAATTCACTTAAATTGAACCTAAACATGCATAACTCATATCGAACTATATTTTCAGGCATGTAATAGCTAAATTCACTTGAAGCGAATCTGAACATACATAACTCATTTCGAACTAAGTTTTCAGGCATGTATTCCATCTAACTTAACATGCATAGTTTCTCATTACATATTTCATTAAATGAACTAAACCTAAGCAGGCATGCATCATCGTTTAGGCTAAAACGTTTTCAAATCTACTAATACTTAGGAGGCGAGAAACACTCATCTTGAATCTAGGCTAGAGATTCGTTCAAAGGCTGCTGGGCTCAACTTTGAGTGCTGGAAGACAGAGATTTCGACCCTCTCACTGCAGCCATGCCTAACCCACGCGAAATCGAACCCCAATTCGACCCGTTTTTGCAACCTGGTTCGGATCATCCCTGCCTGATCTAATCCTAGCCCTCCTTCGTTTGCGCTTCGTCGCCGGAGCCACGCCCACTCACCAGAACCACGCTGTCTTGGTGGTGGTGCGCCAAGGTTTCAAAACCCCAACTCCCTGAACCGCTTGATCCCACTCAATCTCTCTCCTTCTCTGTTCGCTGGCACGAACGGACGACCAGCAGTGCCGCCATCGCTGCCATGCCCACCGTCGAGCTACATCACCGTCACCAATTTCCTCAGCCTCCTCTCGATCGCCCAACATCTCTCTCCCTCTCTAGGGTGATCACCAGTAATGGGGTTGCTAGGTAGGGAGGCGGCCGCGCGTGGTGTGACAACCGGTCGCCGGCGCCTCCTCTCTCTCCCTCTCTCTCTCTCTCTCTCTCTCTCTCTCTCTCTACCGTGGTGTTCGGGGGTCACAGGTGGCAAGGAACCCCGCCCCTCTCTCTCCGTCGTGTCTTTTTGGCCAAAGAAAGGGGGCTTTGGCCCCCTCATGTTTCTTTTTCCTTTTTTTTTGTCTCAAGCTGTTCAGTAATTGGTACCTCCAGTCTAGTTTGTATTCTGAACTCTAAACTCGAATCATTAATACGGCATTCTATCGACTATTCGTTCCCAAGTATATAAAGGTTCAATTTATTAAACATCGAAACTAATTCTAAGGTTAACAACCTACTCGCATTCGGGAAACGACTAATAAATCGAATAACGACTAAATTAAACTATCAATATAATTTAAGGGCATAAATAGCACAAATTAACTTTAAAATCAATAATAGCAGTAATAATTCTTTTTAATAAAATTATCACTCACATAAGACATCGGTAACAATTTAACTCGTATAATTAATAAAATACGATTTTATAACGTAAAAAGGTAAGATAGTCATGTTAGCTTAAAACTAAAGGTGGCAGATCTTACAAATGTACTTAAAAAGTCAAGAGTGAGAACTCAATAAGTGTGGTTCCTAATCTCTAAAAATTGACCCATTCCTCCCCAAGCAAACAACCAATGAATGTCATCCAACAAACCCAATCAGGTTAACAAATCATCATCATAATAGTGAGTAGCAAAAATAGCTCATGATAAGTCCTTAAAGTGCACTCTATTTTGAGGTCATTTTGCACCATTTTTAAGGGAGAATTATGTGTTTTATGCTATATTATACACTCCTTTTTCTATTTTATGCTTAAGTATGTCCCTTTTTCGCGTTTTCTAGGTTTTGGACCATTCTAGCCCGGATTTGACCCCTAAATGAGTACAGCTTGACCCCGTACAGACAACTGCAAGTCACATTAGTTGTGGAAGGAAGAAAGAACAGAAGAAGGCTGAGTTAGAGCTCATCACGAATGGTCCATAACGAAGGCCACTGTCCATGGTGAGTCTATAACTGCAAGTCTCTTCGTTTTCCTTCATCGCATAGAAATTTGCTTGCTTAACACTTTTATAGGACAAAACTCAATAGACTACATTTGGTCTCTATGGGAACAATATCTTTCCTAAACTACAACTCCCGTGTGCTTACGAGCAAGGTCAACTTACTACTCAAAACATTGTATCTAGCAACATGCTCGGGATTTGTTAAACCAAGGGGGTTAGGAATGAACTTCGATTTCATGTATTGGTTGAGGTTTGGGAGGTCTGAGATACGCATTGTGGTGCTTGAATTGATGTCCCCGCCTCTTGAGTAGTTCTTGCTTTCTTCTTGGCTAGCATGGCTATGAAGAGTAGATGTTCTAAACACTAAGTAGAAATGGGAAGAAAAAAATGATAGAAGATGAAAAATTTGTGAAAATTAAGACTAATAGGGAAGAAATATGAAAGAAAATGAGAAAATTTGAAAGAATCGAAGGTGAAGTTGGGTGGTTGAAGGTTTGGGTATGAAAATGGGTAGAATGTGAGAGAAAGAAGGCAAGAAAGGAGAAATTTGAAGGAGATTTGGAGTGAAAGCGAAGAAAATAAGAACAAGGGGAAGAAATTTGATGGAAAATGATGAAAAATTTAAGGTGTGAAGGTGAATGGTCATGGAGTTTGTAGAGAGAGAAAGAAAGATTTCAGAAGGAGAAAGAATCGACGGGTTGACGATGAATGAGTGATTTTGGGTCAAAGGGCATGAAAAACTCTTGACCGCTGGCGAAGATTCTCACCACGAACCATGGTGATGACCACAAACCCTCCGTGGTGGGCTCTATTTTAGCAATTTTTTAGAATTTCTAGCAGAGGCTCCATGGACCGAGTTAGACACCACTAGGGGTCCGTGGTAGCTACTGTCTGGAGCTTAAAACTCTCTTATTTTTTTCGATTTTTTTCTTTTTGTTTCCTCGCTGTTTTTGCTATTTTTATTGATTTTTTTTTTTGTATTTGTTTGTTTGTTTTTTTTTTCCCTTCCTCCTTTTTCTCCTTTTTCTTCTAAATAAGAAATGCACTATATACTATCCAAGAAAAGCTAGCAAAGGGAAAACTTGGGTTGCCTTCCAAGAAGTGCTCTTTTAGGGTCTGGAGCTCGGCCTTCACTTCTATGAGGGCTCAAGATCAATAAGGGTGTGGATAGCGAGCTTGTTAATGGGTTCCTCTGCAACTTTCGACTTTCCTTTATCACGGACCTTGAAGTCAAACTCTTGCACTTGAAGGTACCACCTTAAATACTCAGGATAGAGGTCCATCTTCACTATTAGGTGTTGTCAAATAGCGGGATCCACATACAAAACAATCTAAAAGTGAGCCCCATCAGATGGGCCACTTCTAAACTTAATGCCAAGATCAAAGTAAAAATCAATTCCTTCTACAGGAGGCAAAAACATAAGCAACTGAGCAAACATACAATAGGCACTTAAAGAACCTTCATTAAAAGCAAAGGGCCCAGCCTCGGTTATGCTAGGTGGTGTAGGGGCAGCAAACTCTACCATAGCATAGACAACGTCTGGACCCATAGTAGAAACCTAATCGTACATAGGATGGTCAGTACAACACCAAACGTCATCTATCTCAATTTCATAAGAAATGGGCACTTCATCAGAGAGGAATGAGGTGGGGGAAACAATTCAATCTTCAAAGAAGTTAAATTCAACATGACATGTCCACACATTAAAAGTTAACCGCCCCCCCTTTACATCTATCTTGTAATCAAAAGTGGTCAAAAAGGGTTTTCCTAGAATAATCTAAGTATATGCCTCTTCAGCTATATCTATGACAATAAAGTCATTAAGCACACAGAAGTTACCAACTTTAATGGGAACATCTTCCAAAATTATCATAGGGTGTTTCTCGGAACCATCTGCTAATTGAAGCAAAAAAGGTACTGGTTGCAACTATCCTAAGCCCATCTGCTCGAAATAAAATCTTAAATCACAATAACACTTGCACCAAGATCACACAAGATCCTATCAATCCTCACATTACCAACCACACAAGGAATAGAGAAACTACCTGGATCTTCATGCTTTGGGGGAAACTCTTTGGGAACCCCCAGAATGTTATCTTCCCCAAAAGTTATAGGATGAAGTTCATCGCCACTCTCCTCATTCATAGCTCTATTTGCCTCTTAACCCTCCTCAAGCTCCATACCCTTTGAATCCTCTAATCCTCCTTTCAAGGTAACATAGTTACACTGCTCATGGGAAATAGGCTCGGGCTTACTAGGAAGTTTACCCGAGTTGCTGGTGAAGAAGTAGCTTGTTGAGCAATTTAAGCTTCCAACACCCTATTATGAGTGGCAAGAACATCAATCTTAGAAGCTAATTGCTTAATATATTTATCTTACTTTGTTGCACTGAAAGGATACTCTCCATCATGGTCTCTAAATTGGATTTTTAAGGTGCTTATTGAGGGTAAAGTGGTCTTTGAAATCCAGGGGATGGTCTAAAATTCATTTGAGGCATAGGAGGGGCATCATACCTATAGGAGAAATTGGGGTGATTCCTCCAACTAGGATTGTATGTGTTGGAGAATGGGTCATTGGTCGGTCTAGAGTTGTAGGTGTTGACATAGTTGACCTGGTCACTAGCATCTTAGGCAAATAGACTCCCGACTTGATAATTCAGAGTTGAATGATCAATAAACCCATATATTTCACATAATAGGGAAGGGGTATTTGAACTAATAGAATTAACATTCAATCGCTCTAACCTTTGAGACATGACATCTACTTTAGCAGAGAGCATAGAAATAACATTAAGTTCTAACTTACCTCTAATCCTTTTGGGTTGGATTCTCTCATTAGACCGCTGGTAGTTATTAAGCAACATCCCCTCAATAAGGTTGTAAGCCTCATCTTCCATCTTGTTCATAAGAGTGTCACCCACCACCACATCTATAGTTGAGTGACTCCATTATAGAAGGCTTGCACTATCATCCACTGTTGGAGCCTCTGATATGGAAATAGCCTTAATAGGTCCTTGAACCGCTCCCAAACTTCACAGAGCGACTCATCTTCCCTTTGAGAGAAGCTAATAATTTGGTTTCTTAGACTCGCCGTCTTGCTTGGGGGAGAGAATTTTGCAAGAAAAACCTTGGTGAACTTATCCCATGTTACATGCATTCGAGAGGCAAAGAATGAAGCCATGATCTCACTTTGTCCCTAAGCGAAAAGCGAAATAACCCCAATTGAATGGCACTAGTAGAAGCTCTATTAAGCTTCAATGTGTCACATACCTTTAAGAATATCGAGGGGTATAAGTTAGGATCTTCTAACAGGTGCCTCCAAATGGGGATTGTTGCACCATCGAAAAAAGAGCCAGCTTGAGCTCAAAGTTGTTGGCTCCATGTTTGGTCGGGCAATGCTAGAGGCAATGCCTTAGACTCCCGGGGTGTCGAAATCCCAAAGTGTCCTTCTTTAATCACATCCTCCTCCCACCATCATTGAAGAGGCTTCTAGAGCGTTGGCTCTTTTCTCCTCTAACTTTAACTTTTTCCTCCTAGAGTGAAAAGTCCTTTCTATTTCTGGATCGAATTCAAAAAGAAAGGGACTTTGCATATAAGTGGAGAAATCTTGCAAAGATCACCGAAAAGACTCTACAAATGCAAATCAACAAATTATAATGAAACAGAAAAACATAAAAATGCTTAGTCAACCTATAAAAGCGAACTCAATATCCACAAATTGGTCCCCGACAACAATGCTAAAAACTTAGTAGTACCATAAGCGCATGGGTGTTGTAGTTTAATTTCAATATCGTTCACATAGAGACCAAATGTAATCTATCAAGTTTTGACCTATTATAAAAGGCTAAGAAAATAAGTTCCAATGGGTTGTTTGAATTACGCTAATCAAGTAATCAGTAAATTTAATCGAATTTAAATATCTAGGGAGTTGTTTTGCCTAGTAAAGAGTTGGATCAATGGATTAAATCATGCACTTCACGTATGTTGGATGATTGAAAGGAGTGTAATCGATCTAAAATTCAGTCTTTTTTCCCGAAATAAACTGAATTGCCTAAACTAATCCAATTACATTCTTTCAAATGTCCTTGTTGTAGTCTAAGTTGTAGATTTCTTATTAGCTAGAGTTTTCTCTTAACAAGCAAATCTCTTTTAAGTATGGCTAAATCAAGTCCTATCTTGTCAAACAAATAGCAAGTTTCTCCTTTTTATACTTCACTCAACTATCTAGCATAAGCAAGCAAATTAGGCTAAAATTTACTCACAACACTTCAACTACAAGGTAGAATTCAATCATTCCAACACAAAATAAGCACAAGCAATGAAGATTAAGAATCCATCATCAATGCTTTGGCTAACAAACCCATACATTTAATAAACTACTCACTCATGTTCAAAAATAATAACAATCCAAAATAAGATTTCAAGAAAATCTCTAATAGGAGAGAAAGCTTAGTAGTAGCGGCGATTCTCCAATGGTGCCCCAATCTTTAAACCTCCAAAGCCAAAGTTTTCCTTTAATTTCTTCTCTTATTGTAAAAGTACAAACTAAGAATCCTAATTCTAATGAAAAATATAAGAGACATGAGTGTGGTGAGATCAGTCCTCTTCTTTTTCTACAGCTAAACAACCATTTTAAGCATGAACTTGAGCATCCTCAGCCACAGGACGAAGAGGCAAGCAGTTTTGGTTCACCACGGACCGTGGCCTTCAGCACGAAGTGCCCATGGTTACCTCTATCTCGAAATTCTCTAGCTCTTCTTTTTCCTCAACAGGCATAGTGACCTAGGGCCATCTGTGGGGAGTCAAATCATACTCAATTAGGGGTCAAAGCGAGGGAAAAAAGGTCCATAACTGGCAAAACACAGAAAAAAACCATACATAAGTGTAAAACAGGAATAGGAGTGTAAATTATAACATAAAGTTCAAAAATCTCCCTAAAAATGCAACACAATGACCCAAAAATGAAGTAAACTCTAAGCACTTATCAATTGCTAATGAAAGATATTGAAATACCCCGTTCGGGTCTTGCCATCAAATAGGGAACGAGATGCATAGCAATATCCCAATGACCCTATCAAGGATCCTGCTTGAATTGACTAAGTATATGAACAAAATAAGTTATATCAGGATGGGAGATAGTAATATATGCCAGTAGATCTGTGAGGCGGTGGTGTTGTTCTATATCAAAAATCCCCTTAGTCATTAGAGAATTTATGTTGTTGCTACGTAGAGAAAGAATTGGGTTTAGCTCCGAACATCCTAGTTTCAATAAGAATGTCAAGGGTATATTTCTAGTGAAACAAAAATAAACTAGTTGATGCACGAGCTACTTTAATCTCACGAAAGTACTTCTAAGGCCTAAGTCCTTTAACTTAAAACACTTATGCAGATATGTCTTAAATATTTTACAAAAATAAGAGCCATTCCAAGTAAGAACAAGATCATCCATATAAATAAAGAGAGCCAAGTGTATGTCAGGAATATTGCATGAATTGACTAAGTGTATAATCCAATGGTGATTATTGAAAAGCAAACTCTAGACGAGCAGATGCTAACCTGAAGAACCATTGCCTGGGTGCTTGGTGGAGGCTATATAAAGACTTATTTAGCTTACATAAGAGATAAGGCGGAGTGGTATAAAACCCTGCTGACACTTCAAATAAATATTTTCCTATAAATCTCAATGAAAAAAAGAATTGTTCACATCATTTGGTGGAATTCCCAGCCTTTAGAAATAGCGACTATCAGTAAAGTCCGAATAGTGGCCATTTTAGCAACTACAGCAAAAGTGTCGGTGTAATGTTCCCCCTTCACTAATGTATTACCCAAAACAACTAGATAACCCTTATATCTTTTCATTGTCCCATCTACTTTATACTCGATTTTGTAAACCCATTTATATCCCAATGCTTTCTTATCCAAAGGAAGAGGTCGGAGATTGCAAGGGTTGTCTCCTCGAGGGCGCTCATTTCCTATGAAATGGTATCTCATCACCGAGGATCCCTAACAACTTGGGAATAATTTTGTGGCTCATTATGGGAAGTCACATAGGCTAGAAAAGCGCAATGAAATGAAGAAAAATAATCGTGAGTAACAAAGTGATACAGGAAATGAGGAGTATCTAAAGAAGCTTCCTGGAGGGGTGATAAGTAGGGGTCATCAAAACAAACTGCATGGCATACAAAATCACAAAGAGGAGTCACAGGATGTCTTTCTCGTTGTAGTAGTCTAGCATATGCTGAGTTTTCAGGATTTTGCCCAATGCATGGAGGACTTTATGAGATCTTGAGAGGATGAGCATCTGGTTCATCAACACTTTGCACAACGGGATTATAAACAACACATATCCGAAGACTCCCCCTCAAGCCCTTAGTACTAGCAAGTCACTAGGCTGGTAGAGGTGAAAAAATCATCATATGACAATGAAGCGGGGATTGGGAACTTAGAGGACCTACAATAGGATCATACGAGATGGGCAACAACACAGATAAGTTAGTTGCTAATGTTTAGGCTAAGGTGTCTAGGGCTAGAGATTAGGTCGTGCACTGAATAACCGACGAATTACCCATGAGATCCTAGGTCATGCTTTTATTACTGGGTCAAGTAAATTCCCCACCACTTTAGGATGGTCATAGGGTGGCTTGTCTGTATATTTCTACAGAACCAAATAAGGAATCAAAAAATTCCATTGATTTATCCATATCATTATTATAGGGAAAATTTTCTTCAGAAAACACAACATTACTATACATAAAAATCTATTTTTTCTTAGGATTATATACTCACCATCCACTATGCCCAAATGAGTTACCCAAAAAAGCATTTTGTAAGACGAGCATCAAATTTGTCTTTAATTCGATTACGAGTGTGAGCATAACACAGATAACCAAAGACTTTGAGGTCAATATAGAATGGAGGAGCACTAAATAGTGTCTTATAAGGAGTCTTAGACTTTGGGAGCTTTAAAGGTGTTCAATTAATAGGACAAGGAGCACCAAAACACATTCACCCCAAAATTTAACAAGAAGAAAGGCTTGAAATCTAAGGTTACTTGCCACATTAAGAAAGTGGCAATTTCGACATTCTATGAGGCCATTTTGTTAGGGTGTATCAACACAAGATGTCTCGTGAATGATTCCATTCTTCCATAAAAAAATTTTTGACTTTCCCATTGATAAACTCAGCCCCACGGCCGCTATTGATATGTTGAACGGCTAATGCAAATTGAGTCTTAACCATAGCATGAAAATTTAGAAACCTTTTAAAAGTTTATGCCTTATCATTAAGAAAAATAACCTGAATTACATGACTACAATCATCCATAATATCAAAAAAATAATGAAAATCAGATAGAGAAGGTGCATGATACTACCCCCATAAATCATAATGGATTAAACCAAGAGGTCTTTCTGCGTAGATCTACCCAAAGGGAAAGCACTCTAGGTTTGTTCGACCCCATGACACACATCACAGCATTCATAGAACTCTTCAATCTTAAATGAGAAATACATGATAATGACCTCAAACTATCAAAGAAAGGATGTCGGACATGTTGATGCCATGTCAAAGACTCTTTACTCTTGTGACAGCCCCAACCCCTAGGGTTAGAAGTATCCACGATTTCTTAATTGCTACTTAAATTCTGGGGCAAAACAGACAGAGTTTCACCTGAAAACTAACCAATTTCAGGGTTTAAACCTTATATTAAATCCCTTCATTGAGTAGAAGTATAAAGAATATAGAAATAAGCTCAACGGCTACATGTCGGAGTCCACAACTCCACGGGCCACTCGCTCGAAGTATACCAAGCATTAAACTTCAAAAATAAAGAAGGAAATAAAAGATACAACTTGACAGATCATACATCCGGAGTACTGGGGTTTACATCCCTAAATATAACTAACTTCAACTAAAAAGACAACTGGCTAATTAGATGGTTGGCTCACAGGACCATATAGAGTGACTTCTAAATAATATGCATTATGCAAACTAAAGTACTTTGCTTACATACATTTGCAACTCTAGGGATAAACTACATTACGTCGTTTAACTTGTAAGTCTACTTCTATATGTGCACAAATGACACTCTTTACGAGACAAGAGAATATTTCAACTCGGCATATGTAAGTCGACTTCTACCTGTCACAGCGAAAACCTGGGAAAAAAGGGAAAAGATAGAGGGATGAGCTACTATATGCTCAGTGAATGACTTCCAACCCCCAAAAAACAAAATAGTTGCACGTCATACTTTAAGTAGCTCTTAGGCACACAATCTGATATATATAATATCATATAAGAAGCATATAGGGTCTTCCACATCTGTCGTCACCTCAAAGACCTTTCTAGTACGACAGTAACCCTATACTCCTTCTAATTCATGCCCAACTTACCTCAACTAAGTCTCTTATAGCTTATTGGTGGTAATTTCATGTTATATCAATGTGCCATCACAAAATGTAAGCATAATGTCAAATAACATGAACACAGGATTCATTGATAAGCTATCTCATACAACAATTTAGGTACTGGATGCAATACAACACTTAGTTTACATATAAACACCTAACGTCAAGGATTTTAAACAAAATGACCAAGTGAAGCTTCTTTTTGCAAAAGAGTAAGATTAATGCATATCAGTTAAATCAGTGAGAGTTCTTATAAAATCATCGCTATTCATTTGACAGATAATTGAAACTCAATAAAAACTGTTTTCAAGAAACAATGCACATTTTCAAATCTTTACACCAATATCACCCTCGAATGAGGCATTCACATCATGTATCACATATGAATAGGCATCGAAATCTCATATCTATGCTAGGTACGGGCGAGGCCATCACTCACGTTCCATCATACCAGTGAAGTCACTCACAGTTCATATTATCCCTGTCGGGATCTTCCAGGGTTCTCACTTCTGGGCCTACTTCCTGGCCAACATACTACCCTCGTTAGATTTTCCTAGGGTTCCCCCTTCTGAGTCTATCTCCTTAGGTATTAGGGTTCCCAAGAACCGGGCATTCTCCCTAATCATCATCCGTATAGCACTATTTTCTTAGCCCAAAACATTTTAGATGCATTTCACCTCTAAATGCATCTATATTACAACTTTCATCGGATCACAAACAATGACATTCTCATTCTCATGAGGCTCGAAGCCTTAATGATTTCACATCGACTCAGAAAGCATAAAACCACTCATTTGATAAAATATGCGTAAAACGAGTTAATCTTTGCATATTCATTCACAAGATAGGTAATATGGAAACTCATTTTTAAACGCTAATAGTTGCATTCACGCATAAATATCTCGATTTCCTTATATTTCGAATGCAACAGTCATTTCACAACATATTTTGCCTCAAAACTCGCATTACATCATGTCAATGGCACTTTCATTCTCATGAAGGCTAAACGCCCTGATAGGGTCATTCAACTTTTGAAAAGCATAAAACCACTCATCTTGTCATATTATGCTTCTAAATGAGTTAATACCCAAATACACATTCATTTTTCAAAGGAAACGTCATTAAAACATCACTAAAACTTGTCTTAAAAGCTTATATGCCTAGAACTCATTCAAAGTAGGTTTGCTTGAAAGTATCCTTGTCAAACGAATGGCATACGGTCATTGTTAACCACATAACTCAGCATGATTGTCATACGATAGCAGTTCGCATTCATGCTTATTAATGCACGCCTTTAAGCATAACACAAACATATTCATTCACAATTCGTATCGTTCCCAACCCGCTGGCCATTTAAGTAACTTCAAGAAACATCTAAGGAGTCAATAAATATTTAAGTTGCTTATTTTAGCGGCCAGGACGTTGTTTTAGCCACGAAAATGAGCCAACTACTCTTAAATAAATTACTTGAAGAATGTAATTATTCGAAAGCATTATTGCGGAATGATAAGGTATGCTTAATAGTGAATCAGGTGGGTTTCAATAAAATTGATTCCTATTTCATAAATTATTTGACAGGAGACCCTTAAATACGAATATGTAATCTAAACAGCTACTTGGACATGGAATTCAGTTGTGACATACACACATGGCACACACAAGTCATAGAGTAATAAAATCATTATCTTGATTTAGCAGCACGCAATGGTAGGCTCAAAGCATTTGACATTTACATATTGTCACGTCGATACTCGAAGCAAGTTTAAGATTTAAGCAAGCACATTCGATCATGGAAACAAGTACACAGTTAGCGCATTTCAATACTTCTATAATTCACCAATTTAAAACACTCAACCCGAACTCCCTCCTCACAGCACTGACTACAACAACCCTTAAAATCATTTCAGTTCAACTCAAATGATTCACTGACTGCTTGCAATTTCATGACTCGTTCTAGTTTCAACCTAACTACTAAATCAGCTATCACATATATTTCAAAAACATTTGTAAATTAGTAATAGGTTTAGGGATCAGGAACCACCCATGGGTTACATGGTCGGTCTCTAGCGTAAACCTGACGATTGTCCGGATTCTCAGTTCCATCGAACAATTGTTGGGCACAAAGGAGGATCACCATGGCGAAAAGGCATGCAAATGGGCAAGCGACTTAATAAAATTGGGCATAATTAAACTCGACAAAGAAACCCGGAAGTAACGATAGAGAAAAACCCACCTCATAAAGATGAGTTGTTCTGCCGCCATGCTAACCATCCTTCTTCCTCTCTCTTCCTCTCGACCTCGTCCAGCCACCGGAATTAAGCCCTACCGCTGGCAGCGTGGGTCACGGCTATTGTGACACACATAGAGTTCGAAAACTCTATCTCTCAAACCCTTGATTCGCGTGGCTCCTAACGGTCGCCAAACCTTAGCCCACCAGAGACACCTTGCCGACAACATCGTCGTCAACTAGGCATGGCCTCGATCTCCCTCTCGCGCAGTTCCTCTCTCTCACTCGATCTCTCTCCCTATTAGCCAGGTCTGCGGTTGTGGATGGTTGCACGAACCAGGGTAGTGCCGCCATCACCATCGCCGGCCCCTTCTCTCTCTCTCTCTCTCCCCTTCGCTCAATCTCTCTCTCTCTCTCTCTCTCTCTCTCTCTCTCTTCTGTTGGGGGTTACGGGAGTTGAAGTGACGAACCCCCCTGTTGTGACTCTTCAATTAGAGAAGGGGCTTCGGCCCCCCTAATTTTTTCTGTTCCTTTTCTTTTTCCTTTTTTTTGTTTTGGGTTGTTTATTCTTACTTTCTAAACCTATTTCGACCCTGAATCAACTAGGGGTGTTCAAAAATATCCATAACCAATAACCCAAACTGAAAACCCGCTACCCGTTTCGAAATCTCGGGTACCCGAACCGAAATATTTGAAAATTTTGGTTTAGGTACCTGAACCAATTTTTTTCGGTTATTGGTTCAGGTACGGTTCGGGCATTTTGAAGATTCGGTTACCCGAAAACCCGAAACTTTTTTAAAAACTTTTTCGAAACTTTTTTGACATCATCCCTTCCCTAAAGACTTTGTAAGTCAAGCATTCCCAAACCCAAAGAAGATAAGTACCTTGACTTCGTTGCATTATTTTATTTGAATGTGTTGGGCATGAATATGATGTTAACAAACTTATGCAGTTATACCTTGTGGAAGTGTTGATTAATTGAAATGTGAATGGTGATAAGATATCCGGTGATATTGTTATATTCTGTAATAATTTAAAGTACAACTTATCTCAATACGACAACTTTTTATAGCATAAATAGAAATAATTATTATGGGTACCACAAAATTATTAGGCAAAGTAGGAAAAAATATTTTAGAAAAAATGGGTTATTGGGTAACCAAAAACCCGAACCGAAACTTTCGGGTACTCGAATTTCGATTACCCGAAAGTTTCGATTCAGGTACGGTTCACCATTTTGCCGACCCGAAATTTCGGGTACCCAAACCGAAATGCCGTTTGGTTCGGGTACCCGAACCATGAACACCCCTAGAATCAACTGATTTTGCTAATTTTGACCCTCATATCCTCGTTTGACTTGCTTATTTTGCGTAATTATGCCTCGACTAAATTTTTAACGGACTCACTAATTTCATGAAATCGTGCAATTAACTAAGAAAAATTAAAAATAATTATTCAAATAATTCTTACACCCAGTTATTGCGCAAAAATTAGCCTAATATAGCTAACTCATTCAAATAAGTTAATAAAAATTATTAACTCCGATGATTAGCCTAAGGTTGAAAACTCTGACTATTACATTCTTCCCCCTTAAAAGAATTTTATCCTTGAAATTCTAAAGCTCACAGTTCAGTGAAACAAAAGATGCATGCACGGGTACTATGATCTACATGATAAGATTCCCAAAAAAACAAAGTATTTTGCAATCAACTACATCTTTTAAATCGAAAGAAAAAGGCTTATGGTATCTAGTCACCTCCTCGCCAATCCTCTCTAAGCATCTACTCACTCTATTTAGGTGCCGAGGGCAAATGCATAAAAGGGGGGCAAATGAGTTGGCGTGGGAAACCATATTAAGCTTATTTCAAAACGAACGCTGACCCTCAATTATGTAGACACTATTTGCATGGTGAACAACAACTCTATGTATGTGCAGTGTTAAGAATCGGCATCTAAAAGTATGACAATTGAGTCATGACATCTCAGGGCCATATACAGGTAGTTTCTTTCTAAAACTTGAATTTAAGTCATCTTTAAGATCAAAATGGCTAACCTAGAGACCCTAT
Organism: Carnegiea gigantea; assembly: GCA_029747015.1. Lineage (NCBI taxonomy): Eukaryota > Viridiplantae > Streptophyta > Magnoliopsida > Caryophyllales > Cactaceae > Carnegiea > Carnegiea gigantea. The sequence goes on from JAKOGI010000215.1 coordinate 126,558, forward strand.
AACACATTAGAGCAGTAAGGGCATCACATAAGTATCATGTAGCATCACTTTAGTATAATGACATCGCATAGAATTAACATCTTAGCATTCCCAAGCCTAGGTATCATAAGCAACATGAACTCATCTGACATGTATATAGCAAGCAATTCACACAGGAAAACATATGCAATCGACATTCCAATGTTTATACATCAACCCTAGCTATCTTTTAGGCCTTTCATTCATGGTAACTTAAATAGGACATGTCAAGGTTGTATGAAAGGGGGTTAACTTAGTCATGTTCATTCGAAAGCATGAAGATGTTAAATCACTCTAAGGTTAAATCAGTCAACCAGGACGCTGCCACATCATTAAAGTAGCGAAGACATCATATTGCATCGCATCAACAATGACGGAACTTGAAGTAGCAATTGAAATCACATTAGCGTCACATAGAGTCAATAACAGAGCACACCAAGGATTAAGAATCACATGTAACATGAACCAGCATTATATATCGATAGGAACAAATTGAAAGGAAAATGCTATGGCCAGAATGTAAGCCGATAGGTGGTAAAAGTCCAGCATAGGTCTAAACATAAGTCGTTTCAGGGAGGTAGATACATAGTTTCCTAGTTATGCTTGGAGACGTATAAGCATTGGTATTAGGTTTGAAGCATAGTAATGACAACACGCAAAATGATAGCATAACGATTCAACAACAAGGCATTTAGAACGGAGGTAGGGCAACGTGCAATCATCACGATATAGTAAAATAGCAACAGCAACAAGCATAATGGCTAATGTAGTACAACTCTAGAATTTCCTATGAAAACTACCATAGGGCACATGACACTCATCACATAGTCTCACATAGCAATGCAACAATAACAATGAATCTCAAATGGTGTTCGATGCCGTAATGCCATTATAAAGGCATAACAACTCAGCATCCAAAGTCAAGAATTCAATTCAAAGCATGGTACACTATTATGCCATCCAATCATAGAATATAAGGGAAAGAATTTGTGAATGTGAGTTTCTATGGTCTCCTCATCATGCTTTAAAAATGTGCGTATGCAGTTATTTAGCTATAACATAAGATCATAGAATTCACAGAATGCAAATAACGGCTCAGAGGTCATATCATGCCATAAATTATAAAAGTTAAATCATTGAGTCATATACCAAACCAAACTCAAGTCAAGCAAACACCAAGATGCTTATTTACTAAACAACTCATTCACAAGACACCTGAATGACCGTGCATAACGAACCTAAGTAACTACACAGGCTTTCATAACCTTTACTTTATTCATAATGTTACGCTTATACTTCCAAATGCGTAAGTTCACAATAGCGACTGATAATTCATTGTTTATATGAATTTTTACTCTTCATTTTACACAGTTTTAGGTCTTTGAAATATATTTCATGAGAGAATAATACATATTTTATGTGATTTTCAGGTAAAAATAAAATAAAAGAATTTAGGCGCAAAGTTGATTAGGCTGATTCGAATTTGCTCGAGTTTTCATGAATGACAAATAGGACCAAGGTCAAGAGCCCAAAAGAAGCAAGGAAGAATAGCAAGGCCAGGCAGTCAGCCTGAGTCCCGCAGCCCAGATTCGCCAGTCAGCCCACCCACACCTCTCCTCTTCTTCTCTCTTCTCTTCTCCCTCGTGTGGTCTAATCAGAGCCCCAGTATGTAGTGCCTTCGCCTGGCCCAGCTTATCTCCAGCACCTCAGTCTTCTACGTATAGGCCTGGTTCCCGCTGCCCAGTCCACGCCGGCCCAAATGCAGCAGCATCAGCTCCCTGTCTCCCACCAGCCCATGTGGGCCTGTTCAGCAGCGGCCCATATGGAGCCTGCCCAGCCATATCCCATCTCCCTCACTTCCTCTCTTCCTCTCTGTTAGGCTGGGTCTTGCCGCAGCCCACAGCGGCTCCTTTCCAGACCAATCCAAGTTTTAACAGCCAAACTCCTTTTCTGGTTAGCAACTTCAAGTGACGTAGACAAGGTTAATTAATCTTGATTAATTTTCAGCTAAATGCTAGCCCCATTTTATGCAATATAATAGCCAAAATAATTAATTGAAATTAATTTTCATTAAGTTTTGGGCACCACAAGGGGTTGATTTTACACTATAAAAAGGGGTCATTGGGTGGAGTAACTCCTCATTGATGCATCCCAGCATTCTTCTATCTTCCACCTTCTTTTTTCTTTAGAGAGTTGAGAGCATTTTGTAAGATAAAATCATTGGGGTTGAGGGGTTTAGAAGAAAATAAGTCTTGTTTGCTAGTTTTCTCTTCTCGTCTCATCTCATTTGGGAGTCAACTTTGGGAGTCAACTTTGAGAGTATGCACTGAGTTAGTCTTGTATTTGAGTACAAAAGTTTGGACATAGGAAGTGAAATATACCAACTTCAATCGTGTTTTCACTAATTATGACCGGCTAAACTACTCATTTCTAGGATTATGATGGATTCTTGATAATAATATTATTTTTGCTATTTCTTTTGGGGTAATTTTTTTCTCTTTAGTTGCATAATTTTGAGTTTAAACATGATCTTAATCTATTTGTGCATTTTAATACTATTGTTTATTCATGCTGATTACAATAGTTTAATTTGCTATCTCGAATGAATACTGGACCTCATAGACTAGTGTGACATTATGCAATTGGACTTAAAATTATAGTTGTTAAAATTGAATAATTGTACTAGAAGTTAGATGAGTTATACATAAAAGAATGATTCATGCTAAACCACTAGATAAATAGTCTCATTTGACAATTAAAATCATTTTTTAATTTATCAACTAATACTTGTAGCTTGGGTTGAGCAAGAGACAAATCAAATCACCATTTGAATTAATAAATTAATATTTGCATCAAAGGTAAAATCCAAAATCCTAGATCATTCTCTAATCTGAATTTTCTCTACTTCACACTTTCACCTCTCTTTTGGTTCCTTTAATTCATATCAGTAATTAAACTGCTCACTCGAATTATTCTTTATATTTTAAAAGTAGAAATTTAAGATCACTATTATTCCTCATAGGATCGACCCCCCGATACTCGGTAGTCTACAATTAACCTCATGCACTTGCAAGTAAAAAGGGTTTTAAAACTAAATATAAAATCCACATCAAGTTTTTGGCGCCGTTGCCGGGGAATGAATAGTGATTTTTAAATTTTCTCTTATTTTTATTTTATTTTTTCAGCTCTTCCCTGCTACTCTAACAATTCTATTTATTTATTTATTCTTCATCCCTTTCCCTTTTATTTTTGTTGTTTCATTCCACAATACTTACTAATCTAACCATTTTACTTTTGTTATTCTCACTTCCTTCTAATCTAACTATTTTCCCTATCCCTTCTAACCTAATCTGATCTAATCTAACTCTTTTATTTCTGTTATTTTATTTATTGCATCTAATCTAACAATCCCGCTCCCTTTTATTTCATTTTTTTCTCTCTTTTTGTTCTCTTTTTTGTTCTTAATTTGCCTTTTTTTTATTTTCCCCCTTCCTTTAGATCTTTCTTCTATTTATTTTTTTCCTTCTTATGTCTCTCTTCTCTTTTCTTCTTATTCTGTTTGGTGGTTATTGTGGTGGTAATTTCATTCTTCTCCCCTGGTTGTTTGCATTTATATGCATGGTTGACATTTTTTGTACTTAGATCTTGAACCATATAATCCATATATTAAACGCTCTCTTCATACTACAAGAGTTAAGAAAAAGGAATCTAAGAAAAAGATGGCTGAACAACAAACCCCACCATACCTAAGCAACTTAAAGAGTATTTCACTCCCACCACATATGACTCACCAACAAGAACACGTATGCCCACTATTACGGTGCCATTTGAGATTAAACATTCTCTTATCCAAATGCTCCGGTCGTTTTATGGGTTAGAGTCTGAAAATCCTTTCGCGCACGTTGATGCGTTCTTAGAGATTTGTTCCACGGTACTAATGGATAATATCTCCTATGATGCTCTTCGCTTGTAGCTTTTTTCTTTATCTTTGAAAGGTAAAGCTAGACCTTGGTTGAACACTAAGACAAATATCACCACTTGGGATCAACTGCAAAAAGAATTCTTGAACATGTTTTTCTCTATTGGTAAACTGACTGTCTTAAGACGTGTTGTAACCACTTTTTCCCAGGATAAACATGAACAATTGCATGAAAGTTGGAAAAGGTTTAAAGAGTTGTTGTGAAGTTGTCCTCACAATGAGGTTCCTATGTGGCAACTTGTCTAGAGTTCTTACTCTGGCTTAGATGAGCATAATAAGCAAATGGTTGAGGCATCATATGGGGCTAGTTTTTTATGCAAAACTCCTGAAGAAGCTTGAAAATTGTTTGAACATTTGAGTGAGAATTCACACTTGCATGTTACTTCCTCCCATTCTGATTTACCTCGGCATTTGGGAAGTAAAGGGGGGATTTATGAGATTTCATATTCAATTGACCTTTCTAGTAAAGTTGATGCTTTAGCTAAAAAATTTGATTAATTGTTGTGCATGAACAAAGTGTCTAATGTCTCCTCTATGTATGATATGTGTTTGATTTCTGCTAGCCCCATGTATGTTACTGTTGACTGTCCTTATATTGGTAAGCCTGACTGTGTGACTGAACAAGTGAATGCTGCCCAAGAATTTCCTCCATCTAACAACCCTTATTCTAATACCTATAATCATGATTGGTGGAATCATCCTAATTTTCTTAAAATGTTGAGAATCCTCAAGCGCAGCCTAGTAGACCTACCCCTTCTAGTTTCCAAAACCAAAGATATGCTCCTCCTTCTTCCCATCAAGCTCCATCTGGGAGCTCTGAGGTAGGTAAGGTAATTTCTGCCCTGGGTACCTTGATCTCTGTTTTGCCAAATGTCGATTCTAAGGCCCAAGGAATTGAGTCTAAAATTCATATTGTTGATTTTCACCCACAATCTATACGTAAGTTAAAAACTAAACTTAGGCAACTAGCCATAGCTCTAGGTAAAAGAAAAGAAGGAAAACTTCTAAGACATCCTATATAGAACCCGAAAGGACAATAATTTGAGCAATTGAAAGTTATAATGGTTCTTAGGAGTGGTAAAGAAGTAGAAAACAATGTGAGTGAGGAGGAACATCAGAAAGAGGAAAGACTTAAGGCCATAGAGAGTGATCTTAAATCTGAAAAAGAGAACGACCCAACCCCTTCTCCTGTTGTTTCTTGCCTACTATGACATATAAGCCAAGAGTTCCTTACCCTCAAGCTTTGGATGCACCAATCCCTTTCAAGAAAGACAAGCAAAGAGATGACATCCTTAAGACCTTTAAGCAAGTCAAGGTCATTCTTCCCATCTTGGAAGCGATGAGGCAGATCCCGGCTTATGCTAAATTTTTTAAAGACATGTGCACTTTTAAAAGGAAATCCAAAGATGAAAACTCTAAAAAGATTCTTCTAAGTGAACAAGTGTGCTCGATTTTGAAACGTGTCACTCCACCTAAGTTCAAAGATCATAGTGTCCCTTCCATCTCATGTTATATTGACAATCATAAAATTGAAAGGGCACTTTTGGATGTGGATTCTAGTGTTAATTTGATACCATATTCTGTTTACTTAGGTTGGGTTTGGATGAACTAAAACCTTCCAACTGTACTCTTCAGCTTGCTGATAGGTCATTTAAGACTCCCAGGGGGCGGATAGGTGATGTCTTGGTGCAAATTGATAAAGAATTCTTTCCTGTTGACTTTGTTGTGTTGGACATAGACCCTAGTCATGCTTCTAAGCAGATCCTTCTTATTTTAGGGCGTTCCTTCCTAGCCATACCTAATGCCATTATTAACTATAGGTCAGGAGTGATGGATGTCTCGATCATGAACATGAGGGTTAGGCTTAATATTTTTAAAACTTCTACTCAACCTGTGTTTGAAGACGAATCTGAATGCTTCTTTATTGATATGATTGATGAAATGATTGAAGAAGCTTTGCCTACTATTTTAAATATTGATCCCTTGGGAACCTGTCGTTCCTATGGGAATTTAGAATTGTTTGACTTAGGGAGTACAATAGATGAGATGGATTCTACTCTTGATTCAACTCCTTATCTTGATTCTTCGTCTTAGGTGTCCACTTATGAACCACTTACCCTTTTGGCTACTTCTCTTATGCCACCTTCTGCTGTGTCTCCACCTAAACTTGAGTTGAATCCTCTTCTTGATTTGCTCAAGTATGTGTTTTTGGGCCCTAAAGAGACCTACCTATTATTATATCTTCTCTTTTATCTTATAATCAACAGGAAGAGCTGATCTGTCTTTTGTTTGATCATAAGGGTGTTATTGGGTGGTCAGTTGCTGATTTGAAAGGGTTTAGTCCCACAATTTGTATGCACAAAATTCATTTAGAGGACGATGCTAAACTTGTTAGGCAAATGCAACGTAGACTGAATCCCCATGTGAAAGAAGTTACCCAGAAAGAGGTAGTAAAGCTTTTAGATGCAGGCATTATCCATCCTATTTCTGATGGTCAATGGATCAGTCCAGTCCAAGTAGTCCCTAAGAAATCGGGCATAACTTTGGTTAAGAATAACGAAGGCGAATTGATTCCCACTAGACAAACCATAGGGTGGAGGGTATGTGTTGATTACAGAAAGCTGAATTCTGTAACTAGAAAAGACCATTTTCTTCTTCCATTCATTGATCAAATTTTAGAAAAATTAGCTGGACAAAGTTTTTATTGCTTTCTAGATGGTTATTCTGGTTACAACCAATTACCTATCTATCCTAAGGACCAAGAGAAAACCACCTTTACATGCCCATCAGGTACTTTCACCTATCAGAGGATGCCTTTTAGGTTGTACAATGCATATTCCATATTTCAGAGATGCATGATGGCCATATTTACTAATTATATTAATAATTTCATGGAGGTGTTTATGGATGATTGCTCTATTTTTAGTTCTTCCTTTGATATGTGTCTTGCGAATTTGCCCACTGCACTAAAAGATCTGAAGAAGTGAATCTTGTTTTGAGTTGGGAAAAGAGTCATTTTATGGTCCAAGAAGAAATTATTTTAGGACATAAAGCGTTAGAAAAAGGGATTGAGGTGGATAAAGCCACGGTTGATTTGATTTGTAATCTTCATGTGCCTTATTTTGTGGAGCAAGTCAGATCTTTCCTTGGCCATGCTGATTTTTATAGGAGATTTATTAAGGATTTTAGTAAAGTGGCTCTCCCACTTACTAATCTCCTTACTAAAGATGCTCCATTTATGACTGATGAGTCTTGTGTGATAGCTTTTTAGAAGCTTCGATCTTTGTTGGTGTCAGCCCCTATTGTGCAACCCCTTAATTTTTCTTTGCCAGTTGAGATTATGTGTGATGCATTTGATTTTGCTGTTGGGGCTATTTTGAGTCAAAGGGTGAATAGAATGCATCATGTCATTTACTATACTAGTCGAACTCTAACTGATGCTCAAAGAAATTATTCTACTGCTGAAAAAGAGTTACTAGCCGTAGTATTTGCACTTGATAAATTCCGTCCATACCTTTTATATTCAAAAGTAATTGTGTTCACTAATCATGCTATATTAAAACACTTATTGGCTAAGAATGACACTAAACCAAGACTCATTAGATGGATTTTGTTGCTCTAAGAGTTTGATGTTAAAATAAAAGATAGGAAAGGTTCTGAAAATTCAGTTGCAGACCACTTGTCTAGAATCTTTACTTAGTATACTGGTGACTTAGTTGAATTTTCTAGCGACTTTCCTGATGAGCAACTATTTGCTATGTCACATGCCGCTCACCCTTGGTTTGCGCACTTTGTGAACTACCTTATCACCAACAAGATTTCTCCCTACAAGTCCAAACAAGAGAAAGATAGGTTCTCCTCACAGGTAAGACATTACTATTAGGAAGATCCTTATCTCTTCAAACATTGCCCTGACTAAGTGATATGTAGATGTATCCCCAAGAGCGAAATTCATAGCATTCTCATCTTTTGTCACTCTTATGCTTGTGGTGATCACTTTAGAGGTCGTAGGATAGCTACTAAAGCCCTACAAAATGGGTTTTTTTGGCCCACTCTGTTTGGAGATGCTCACCAATTCCATCTTGCTTGTGAGCATTATCAACGTATGGGTGCCCTGTCCCGTCGTGATATGATGCCCCTTTCCCTTATTCTAATTGTTGAAATATTTGAGGTATGGGGCATTGATTTCATGGATCCCTTTCCTCCATCTTTTGGCTTTGTTTACATATTGGTTGCTGTTGATTATGCGCCAAAGTGGGTGGAAGCTCAGGCTACTAGGACAATGACCACAAAGTTATGGTCAAGTTTGTGAAAGGATGCACTTTCTATCAATATGGTACACCTAGAGCTCTTATTAGTGATGGAGGTAGTCATTTCTATCATCGATCTTTTGAGGCTTTGCTTAGAAAGCATTCTATGACTCACAAAGTAGCTACCTCTCATCACCCTGAAACTAGTGGTCAAGTTAAGGTGTCTAATCATAAGATCAAGTCTATACTTAAGAAAACGGTTTGACCTGATAGGAAAGTCTGGTCTTTGAGATTAAATTATGCTCTTTAGGCCTATTGTACTACTTATAAGACTCCCATTGGGTTGTCTCCTTACCGGCTTCTTTTTGGTATAGCTTGTCACTAGCTAGATGAATTAGAACACCGTGCTTTTTGGGCTATTAAAGCTTTTAATTTTGGTATGAAACAAGTAGGTCCTAACCATAGGCTTCAATTGAATGAGTTAGATGAATTGGGTAATGAAGCTTATGAGAATGCTAAGATTTATAAAGCTAAAACCAAAGCTGTTTATGATAAAATGATTTCTTGTAAATCTTTTGAACCTACTCAGAAGGTTTAGCTTTTTAACTCCAAGCTTAAGTTGTTTCCAGGCAAGTTGAGATCTAGATGGGATGGTCCTTTTGTTGTCCAACAAGTGTTTTCCTCTGGGGCTGTTCAAATTTTGGATCCCCAAGATGGTCGAGTTCTCATGGTTAATGGTCAATGTTTGAAACCTGTTGAGACTCATGATATTAACCCTGGTTTGATTGAGTCCATCAATCTAGTAGGCCCTGCTTACTATGATAGTGGGTGGGACCTTGTCCGGTTAAAGACATAAAACTAAGCGCTTGTTAGAAGGGCAACCCAATCTTTTTAGGAAAGTTTGAGTCTTTTATTTTTGTATTTTGTTTTTTCCTTTTGTTTTTGGTGTGGGTGTGATTCTTCACTTGTTTTTTGGATGTTGTGGTTGGTGATGGTTGTAAAGGTACCTTAGGAGTTAGACTTATTGGGCTTATATAAAAATGACTTCCTTGCGCTGGTAGGTTATGTTGTTGTTTTCTCCATTTCCCTTTTTCTTATTGTTTTCTACCTTAAGGGCAATGTAAACTTTACGTGTGGAGGGAAGGCAAATGAAAAATTTTGAGAAAAATTAAACTTGAAAATATGTGGGTGAATTTGATTTAGGGAAGAGTTTGAGTGTTCTGATTATGCATATTCTACTCTTATTATGTGGATGTGATTCATGTGATCCATGCTCATTACAGATTATTTCCAGCTTTGACTAGTTGAATGCCAAGATTTTTGCTGTCCTAATGTCACCATGTAACTGATTTTGAGTTTGAAATGTAACCCCATTTTCAATGTCACTTTGAGTACTTGATAAGCATTGGGTTCTTGTTTGACTTTTCAATTAATAATTAAAACAAATTGAGTTAATCAAGTTATGATTCCGATACCGATGTTCAGGTTGTATCTTTATACATATGTTTACTCAAATCTTTAATCTCCTGAATATGTACTAAGTATTTCTCTGAGTGTCATCTTTACTCATATCTTTATCCACCAAGAAAGCACATAGTTTCAAGTAACTTTTGAAAAAATTTAAAGCCTCAGAGAAAAAATTATCCAGAAAAAAAGTTAATAAATTGATTTGGCATCAGGGACATGATTTTAAAGATGCTTTTGTGATTTTTGATATGTGGGGTAAAATTTTGTGCTTACGGTTTATTACATGGTTTCATTTTGTGCTTAATTTCTTTGAATCCTAGCCTATTAACTTAGTTGAGATTGAAAATGCTTGATAATGAGTTGTGGGTTGGCAGTGAATTGATGTATGTGATGTGGAGTAGGGATTCATAGTTGAATTACTTGACTTTCTTCCCTAAATCCTATTTTACTTAATGGATTAAGTGAATATATGCATTAATGATATTCTTTGGACGATTGGTGTGGGGGAGCTGATAATTCATATTTTATATGAATTTTTACTCTTCATTTTATCTACTTTTAGGTCTTTGAAATATACTTTATGAGATAATGCATATTTTATGTTATTTTCGGGTAAAAATAAAATAAAAGAATTTGGGTACAAAGTTGATCAGGCCGATTCGAATTTGCCTGAGTTTCCGTGAATGCCAAAAAGGACCAAGGTCAAAGCCCAAAAGAAGAAAGGAAGAAGAGCAAGGCCAGCCAGAGGGCTTGAGTGCTACAGCCCAGATTCGCCATTCAGCCCGCCCACACCTCTCCTCTTCTTCTCTCTTCTCTTTTCCCTCATGTGGGCCAAACCGAGGCCTAGTATATGGTGTCTTTGCCTGGCCCATCTTATCTCCAACAACTTAGTCTTCTGCGAATGGCCCTAGTTCCTACCGCCCAGTCCACGCCGGCCTAAACCCAGTGGCATCAGCTCCCTCTCTCCCTTTAGACCGCGTGGGCCTCTTCAGCAGCGGCCCAGATAGAGCCTGCCGAACCATCTCCCATCTCCCTCACTTCTTGTCTTCCTCTCCGTTGGGTTTGGTCTTACTGCTGCCTATAGTTGCTCCTTTCTAGACCAATCCGAGCCTTAGCAGCCATGCTCCTTTTCTGGTTGGCAAGTTCAAGTGACTTAGTCAAGGTTAATTAATCTTGATTAATTTTCAGCTAAAGACTACCCCCATTTTATGCAATACAACAGCCAAAATAATTAATTGAAATTAATTTTCATTAATTTTTGGGCACCAAAAGAGGTTGATTTTGCACTATAAAAAGGGGTCATGGGTTTGAGTCACTCACTCATTGAAGCATCGAAGCATTCTTCTATCCTCCATCTTCTATTTTCTTTAACAAGTTGAGAGCATTTTATAAAACAAAATGATTTGCTTGAAGGGTTTAGATGAAAATAAGTCTTGTTGGCTATTTTTCTCTTCTCTTCTCATCTCATTTGTGAGTCAACTTTGAGAGTGTGCACTTAATTTGTCTTGTAATTTGAGTACAAAAGTTTGGACATAGGAAGCGAAATATACAAACTTCAATGGTGTTTTCACTAACTATGACCGGCTACACTACTCATTTTTAGGATTATGATGAATCCTTGAGAATAATATTATTTTTGCTAGTTTCTTTTGGGGTAATTTTTGTCTCTTTAGTTGCATAATTTTGAGTTTAAACTTGATCTTAATCTATTTATGCGTTTTAGTGCTATTGTTTATTTATGTTGATTACAATAGTTTAATTTGCTATCTTAAATGAGTATTAGACCTTGTAGGCTAATATTACATTATGCAATTGGACTTAAAATTATAATTTTCACAATTGAATAATTATACTAAAAGTTAGATGAGTTATGTCTAAAAGAATGATTCATGCTAAACCACTAGATAAATAATCTCATTCGACAATTAAAATCATCTTTTTAATTTATCAACTAATGCTTGTAACTTGAGTTGAATAAGAGACAAATCAAATCCCTATTTGAATTAGTAAATTAACATTTGCATCGAAGGTGAAATCCAAAATCCTAGATCATTCTCTAATCTGAATTTCCTCTGCTTTACAATTTCGCCGCTCTTTTTATCCCTTTAATTCATATTGGCAATTAAACTCGTCATTCAAATTATTCTTTATATTTGGAAAAGCAGAAATTTAAGATCACTATTGTTACTCATGGGATCGACACCCTGATACTCGCTAATCTGCAATTAACCTCGTGCACTTGCAAGTAAAAAGGGTTTTAAAACTAAACATAAAATCCAGACCAAGTTTTTGATGCCGTTGACGGGAAACGAATAGTGATTTTTGAATTTTCTCTTCCTTTTATTTTTTTTTTCACCTCTTCCCCGCTAACCTTACAATTTTATTTACTTATTTATTCTCCATCCCCTTGCTTATTATTTTTATTGTTTCATTCCCCAGTCCCTCCTAATCTAACCATTTTATTTTTATTATTCCCTCTCTCTTCTAATCTAGCTATTTTCCCTATTCTTTCTAACCTAATCTGATCTAGTCAAACTCTTTTATTTAGGTTATTTTATTTATTGTATCTAATCTAACAATCCCCCTCCCTTCTATTTCATTTTTTTCTCTCTTTTTTGTTGTCATTTTTTTTATTTTGCTTTATTTTTTTCTGTTTTCCCCCCTTCCCTTAGATCTTTCTTCTATTTATTTTTTTCTCCTTCTTATCTCTCTCTTCTCTATTTTTCTTATTCTGTTTGGTGGTTATTGTGGTGGTGATTTCATTCTTTTCTCGTGGTCGTTTGTAGGTGCATGCATGGTAGACATTATTTGTGCTTAGATCTTGAACTATATAATCTTGAAATTGAACGCCCTCTTCGTAAGATAACAGTTAAGAAAAAGGGATCTAAGAAAAAGATAGCAGAAGAAAAACCCCACCACCTATGCAACTTAAGGAGTATTTCACTCCCGCCATATATGACTCGCCTATAAGAACATGAATGCCCACTGTTACGGTTCCATTTGAGATTAAACATTCTCTTATCCAAATGCCCCCATTGTTTTATGGGCTAGAGTCTAAAAATCCTTTCAAGCACGTTGATACGCTCTTAGAGATTTGTTGTACTGTATTCTTGAATAATGCCTTTGATGATGCTCTTCACTTGCGGCTTTTTTCTTTTTTTTTGAAAGATAAAGCTAAAGTGTGGTTGGACACTAAGACAAATATCATCATTTGGGATCAATTGGAAAAGGAATTCTTGAAAAAGTTTTTCTTTTTTGCTAAACTGACTGCCTTAAGATATGTTATAACCACTTTCTCCCATAATAAAAATGAACAATTGCATGAAAGTTAGGAAAGGTTTAAAGAGTTGTTGCGAAGTTGTCCTCACCATAAAGTTCCTATGTGGCAACTTATCTAGAGTTTTTGCTTAGATGAGCATAATAGGCAAATGGTTGATGCATCATGTGGTGATAGTTTTTTGCACAAAACTCCTGAAGAAGCTTGGAAACTATTTGAACATTTGAGTGAGAATTCACATTTGCATGCTACTTCCTCCTATTTTCATTTACCTAGGCAACTAGGAAGTAAAGGGGGGATTTATGAGGTTTCACATTCAATTGATCTTTCTAGTAAAGTTTATGCTTCAGCTAAAAAATTTGATCAATTATTATTAATGAACAAAGTATCTAATGTCTTCTCTATGCATGATGTGTGCTCGATTTGTGCTAGTCCCATTCATACTTCTGTTGACTATCCTTGTATTAGTAAGCCTGACTGTGTGACTGACCAAGTGATATTGCCCAAGGATTTCCTCCATCCAACAGCCCTTATTCCAATACCTATAATCATTGTTGGAGGAATCATCCTAATTTTTCATTGAGGTCTCAAAATGTTGAGAATCCTCAAGCACAGTCTAGTAGACCTACCCCTCCTGGTTTCCAAAACCAGAGATATGCTCCTCCTTCTTCCCATCCAACTCCATTTGGGACCTTTAAGATAGACAAGGTAATTTCAGCCCTTAGTACCTTGACCTCTATTGTGCATAATGTCGATTCTGAGGTCTAAGGAATTGAGTCTAAAATTCATATTGTTGATTGTCACTCACAATCTACAGGTAAGTTAAAAACGCAACTTGGGTAGCTAGCAATAGCTGTGGGTACAAGAGAAGAAGGAGAACTTCCAAGTCATCCTACATAGAACCCGAAAGGACAACAATTTGAACAATTGAATGCTATAATGGTTTTTAGGAGCGGTAAAGAAGTAGAAAACGATGTGAGTGAGAAGGAACATGATAAAGAAGAAAGACTTAAGGCCACAGAGAGTGACCTTGCATCTGAAAAAGAGAATGACCCAACCCTTCTCCTGTTGTTTCTGACTCCACTATGACATATAAGCCCAGGGTTCCTTACCCTCAAGCTTTGGATGCACCAATCCCTTTCAGGAAAGACAAGCAAACATATGACATTCCTGAGACCTTTAACCAAATCAAGGTTAATCTTTCCCTCTTGGAAGCGATTAAACAGATCCTAGATTATGCTAAGTTCCTTAAAGACAGATACATTTCAAAAGGAAATCTAAAGATGACAAGTCTAAAAAGGTTCTTCTAAGTGAACAAGTAAGCTCGATTTTGAAACGTGTCACTCCACCTAAGTTCAAAGATAATGGCGTCCCTACCATCTCATGTTATATTGGCAATCATAAAATTGAAAGGGCACTTTTTGATTTGGGTTCTAACGTTAATTTGGTACCAGATTTTGTTTACTTAGAGTCGAGATTGGGTGAATTGAAACCTTCTAACTGCACCGTTTAACTTGTTGATACGTCAGTTAGAACTCTTAGGGTGCGGATTGATGATGTCTTGGTGCAAATTGATAAAGGATTCTTTCCTGTTAACTTTGTTGTGTTGCACATAGACCCTAGTCATACTTCTGAGCAGATCCCTCTTATTTTAGGATGCCTCTTCCTAGCCACAGCTAATGCCACCATTAACTGTAGGTCAGGAGTAATGGATGTCTCGGTCATAAAATGAGAGTTAGGCTTAACATTTTCAAAGCTTCTGCTCAACCTGTGTTTAAAAATGAATCTGTATGCTTCTTTGTTGATATGATTGACGAAATGATTTAAGAAGCTTTGCCTGCTATTTTGAGTAGTGATCCCTAAGGAACCTATCTTTCCTATGGGGATTTAAAATTATTTGACTTAGGAAGTACAATAGATGAGATGGGTTCTGCTCTTGATTCCACTCCTTAGCTTAAGTCTTCTTTTTAGGTGTCCACTTATAAACCACTTCCCCCTTTGGCTAGTTCTCCTATGCCACCTTCTGTCGTGTCCCCACCTAAACTTGAGTTAAAACCTCTTTCTCATTCACTCAAGCATGTGTTTATGGGCCCTAAAGAGACCCTATCTATTGTCATATCTTCTCTTTTATCTTCTAATCAAGAGCAAGCGTTGATCCGCGTTTTGTCTGATCACAAGGGTGCTATTGGGTGGTCAGTTGTTGATTTGAAATGGATTAGTCCCACAATTTGTATGCATAGAATTCATTTAGAGGGCGATGCTAAATCTGTTATGCAAATGCAACGTAGACTGAATCCCCATATGAAAGAAGTTATCCAGAAAGAGGTAGTAAAGCTTTTAGATGAAGGCAATATCTACCCTGTTTTTGATAGTCAATGAGTTAGTCCAGTTCAAGTAGTCGTTAAGAAATCCGGCATAACTGTGCTTAAGAATAATGAAGGTGAATTGATTCCCACTTGATAAACCACAGCATAGAGAGTTTGCATTGATTACAGAAATTTGAATTCTGTAACTAGGAAGGACCATTTTCCTCTTCCATTCATTGATCAAATTCTAGAAAAATTAGCTAGACAAAGTTTTTACTGCTTTCTAGATGGTTATTCTAGTTACAACCAAATACCTGTCTATCTTGAGGACTAAGAGAAAACCACCTTTACATGCCCATCAGGTACTTTCGCCTATCAGATGATGCCTTTTGGGTTGTGTAATGCACCTTCCACATTCTAGAGATGCATGATGGCCATATTTACTGATTATATTGATAATTTCATGGAGGTGTTTATGGATGATTTCTCTATTTTTGGTTCTTCCTTTGATGTGTGTCTTGCTAATCTGTCCACTGTGCTAAAAAGATGTGAAGAAGTGAATCTTATTTTGAGTTGGGAAAAGAGTCATTTCATGGTCCAAGAAGGGATTGTTTTGGGACATAAAGTGTCCAAAAAGGGAATTAAGGTGGATAAAGGCAACGTTGATTTGATTTCTAATCTGCCTGTGCCTTCTTCTGTAAAGCAAGTTAGATCTTTCCTTGGCCATGCTGGTCTTTTATAGGAGATTTATTAAGGATTTCAGTAAAGTGGCTCACCCACTCACTAATCTCCTTACCAAAGATGCTTATCTTGTGATTGATGAGTCTTGTGCGACCGCTTTTGAGAAGCTTCGATCGTTGTTGGCGTCAGCCCCTGTCGTGCAGCCCCCTGATTTTTCTTTGCCATTTGAGATCATGTGTGATGCATTAGATTTTGCTATTGGGGCTGTTTTGGGTCAAAGGGTGAATAGAATGCCTCATATCATTTACTATGCTAATCGAACTCTAACTGGTGCTCAAAGGAATTATTCTACTACTGAAAAAGAGTTACTTACTGTAGTATTTCACTTGATAAACTTCGTTCATACCTTTTGTGTTCAAAGGTGATTGTATTCACTGATCATGCTGTATTAAAATACTTATTGGCTAAGAATGACACTAAACCAAGACTCATTAGATGCATTTTGTTGCTACAAGAGTTTGATGTTGAAATAAAAGATAGGAAAGATTCTGAAAATTCAGTTGCCAATCACTTGTCTAGAATCTTTACTGAGTATACTAATGACTTAGTTGAATTTTCTAACCACTTTCCTCATCAGCAACTATTTGCTATGTCACATGCCCCTCTCCCTTCCTTTTCCCACATTGTGAACTACCTTGTCACCAAGAAGATTCCTCTTCACTAGTCCAAACAAGAGAAAGATAGGTCCTTCTTACAGGTAAGAGATTACTATTGGGAAAATCCTTATCTCTTTAGAGATTGCCCAGACCAAGTGGTACGTAGATGTATCCTCGAGAGTGAACTTCATAGTATTCTCATCTTTTGTCACTCTTATGCTTGTGGTGATCAGTTTGGAGGTTGTAGGACAGCTACTAAAGTCCTACAAAGTAGGTTCTTTTGGCCCACTCTGTTTAGAGATGCTCACCAATTCTGTCTTGCTTGTGAGCATTGTCAACGTACGGGTGCCCTGTCCCGTCATGACATGATGCCCCTTTCCCCTATTGTGATTGTTGAAATATTTGATGTGTAGGGCATTGATTTCATGGGCCCCTTTCCCTCATCTTTTGGCTTTGTTTACATATTGATTGCCGTTGGTTATGTGTCAAAGTGGATGGAAGCTTAGGCTACTAGGACCAATGACCACAAAGTTGTGGTCAAGTTTGTGAAAGAATGCATTTTCTGTCGGTATGGTACCACTAGAGCTCTTATAAGTGATGAAGGTAGTCATTTTTGTCATCGATCTTTTGAGGCTTTGCTTAGAAAGTATTCTGTGACTCACAAAGGCGATACCCCTTATCACCCTCAGACTAGTGGTCTAGTTTAGGTGTCTAATCGTGAGATCAAGTCTATACTTGAGCAAATGGTTCGACTCGATAGAAAAGACTGGTCTTTGAGATTAAATGATGCTCTTTGGGCCTATCGTATTGCTTATAAGACTCCCATCGAAATATCTCCTTACTGGCTTCTTTTTGATAAGGTTTGTTACTTGCCAGTTGAATTAGAACATCGTGCTTTTTTGGGCTATTAAAACTTATAATTTTGATATGAAACAAGCGGGTTCTAACAGTAGGCTTCAATTGAATGAGTTAGATGAATTACGTAATGAAGCATATGAGATTGCTAAGAATTATAAAGCTAAAACCAAAGCTTTTTATGATAAAACGATTTCTCGTAAATCTTTTAAGCCTAATCAGAAGGTTTTGCTTTTTAACTCTTAGCTTAAGCTTTTTCCAGGCAAGTTGAGATCTGGATGGGATGGTCCTTTTGTTGTCCAACAAGTGTTT
The DNA here is from genome assembly GCA_029747015.1 of Carnegiea gigantea. Classification (NCBI taxonomy): domain Eukaryota; kingdom Viridiplantae; phylum Streptophyta; class Magnoliopsida; order Caryophyllales; family Cactaceae; genus Carnegiea; species Carnegiea gigantea. The sequence continues at coordinate 144,359 of JAKOGI010000215.1, forward strand.
CCCTCTGGAGCAGTTCAAATTTTGGATTCCCAAGATGGTCGAGTTCTCATGGTTAATGGTCAATGTTGAAAACCTATTGTGACTCATGACATTGACCCTGGTTTGATTGAGTCCATCAACCTAGTAGACCCTATCTACTATGATTAGTGGGTGGGGTCTTATCTGGCTGAAGTCATAAAACTTAGTGCTTGTTAGGAGGCAACCCAATCTTTTTAAGAAAGTTTGAGTCTTTTATTTTTGTATTTTTTTCCTTTTGTTTTTAGTGTTCTTGCATTTTAGGTGTGATTCTTCACTTGGTTTTTTGGCTGTTGTGGTTGGTGGTGGTTGTGAAGGTACTTTTAGAGTTTGACTTATTGGGCTTATATGGAAATCACTTCGTCACGCGGGCAAGTTGTGTTGCTCTTTTCTCCATTTCCCTTTTTCTTATTATTCTCTACATTGAGGGTAATGCAAGGTTTAGGTGTGAGGGGAAGGCAAATGGAAAATTTTAAGAAAAATTAAACTTGAAAATATGTGGGTGAATTTCATTTACGGAAGAGTTTGAGTGTTCGGATTATGCACATTCTACTCTTATTATGTGGATGTGATTCATATGATCCATGCTCATTAGAGATTATTTCTAACTTTGACTAGTTGAAGGCCAAAATTTTTACTACGTTAATGTCACTACGTAGCTGATTTTGAGTTTGAGATGTAACCCAATTTTCAATGTCACTTTCAGTACTTGATAAGTATTGAGTTCCCCTTTGACTTTTCAATTAATAATTAAAATAAATTGAGTTAATCAAGTTCTGATTCCGGTACCAATATTTAGGTTATATCTTTATACATATGTTTACTCATATCTTTGATCGCCTGAATATGTCCCCAGTGTTTCATTATGTGCAAAAAAATAAAGAAAAAAGTCAACAAGTTGATTTGGCATATGGGACTTGATTTTAAAGATGCTCTTGTGATTTTTGTTATGTAGGGTGCAATTTTGTGCTTACAGCTTAATACATGGTTTCATTGTGTGCTTAATTTGCTTGAATCCTAGCCTATTGACTTAGTTGAGGTTGGAAATGCTTGATAATGAGTTGTGGGTTGGTAGTGAATTGATATATGTGATGTGGAGTGGGCATTCATAGTTGAATTACTTGAGTTTCTTCCCTAAATTCTATTTTACTTAATGGATTGAATGAATATATGCATTCATGATATTCTTTGCTCGAGGACTAGCAAAGTCTTGGTGTGGGGGAGTTAATAATTCATATTTTATATGAATTTTTACTCTTCATTTTCCCTACTTTTAGGTTTTTGAAATATACTTTATGAGAGAATAATGCATATTTTATGTGATTTTCAGGTAAAAATAAAATAAAAGAATTTGGGTACAAAGTTCATCAGGTCAATTCGAATTTGCCTGAGTTTCTGTGAATGCCAAAAAGGACCAAGGTCAAGAGCCCAAAAGAAGAAAGGAAGAAGAGCAAGGCACGCAAGTAGGCTTGAGTCCCGCAACCTATATTCGCCAGTCAGCCCACCCACACCTCTCCTCTTCTTCTCTCTTCTCTTCTCCCTTATGTGGGCTATTCCGACGGCCAGTATGTGGTGTCTTTGCCTGGACCAGCTTATCTCCCGCACCTCAGTCTTCTACACATTGCCCAAGTTCTCGTCACCCAGATCATGCCGGCCCAAACCCAGTAGCATCAGCTCCCTCTCTCCCACCAGCCCGTGTGGGCCTATTCAGCAACGGCCCAGATGGAGCCCGCCTAACCATCTCCTATCTCCCTCACTTCCTCTCTTCCTCTTCGTTAGGCTTGGTCTTGCCGTAGCCCAGAACTACTCCATTCCACACTAGTCCGAGCCTTAGCAGCCAAGCTCCTTTTCTGGTTAGCAAGTTCAAGTGACCCAGTCAAGGTTAATAAATCTTGATTAATTATCAACTAAGGACTAGCCCCACTTTGTGCAATATAATAGGCAAAATAATTAATTGAAATTAATTTTCATTTATTTTTGGGCACCAAAAGGGGTTGATTTTGCACTATAAAAGGGGACATGGGTTGGAGTCACTCACTGATTGAAGCATCCAAGCATTCTTCCATCTTCCACCTTTTATTTTCTTTTGAGAGTTGAGAGCATTTTGTAAGACAAAATCATTTGGGTTGAAGGGTTTAGAAGAAAAAAAAGTCTTGTTGGCTATTTTTCTCTTTTCTTCTCATCTCATTTATGAGTCAACTATGAGAATGTGCACTTAATTAGCCTTGTAACTGAGTACAAAAGTTTGAACATAGGAAGTGAAATATACTAACTTAAATGGTGTTTTCACTAACTATGACTGGCTAAACTATTCATTTCTAGGATTAGGATGGATCCTTAATAATAATATTATTTCTGCTAATTACTTTTGGGGTAATTTTTGTCTCTTTAGTTGCATAATTTTGAGTTTAAACTTGATCTTAATCTATTTATGCATTTTAATACTATTATTATTCATGTTGATTACAATAGTTTAATTTGCTATCTCAATTAAATATTAGACCTTGTAGGCTAATATGACATTATGCAATTAAACTTAAAATTATAATTGTTAAAATTAAATAATTATGCTAGAAGTTAGATGAGTTATGTCTAAAGGAATGATTCATTCTAAACCACTAGATATATAATCTCATTTGACAATTAAAATTATCTTTTTAATTTATCAACTAATGCTTGTAGCTTGGGTTAAACAAGAGACAAATCAAATTCCCATTTGAATTAGGAAATTGATATTTGCATTGAAGGTGAAATCCTAAATCCTACATTGTTCTTTAATCTGAATTTTCTCTACTTGATACTTTCACCTCTCTTTTTGTCCCTTTAATTCATATTGGTAATTAAACTCCTCATTTGAATTATTCTTTTTATTAGAAAAAGTAGAAATTTAAGATCACTATTATTCCTCGTGGGACCGATAGTCCGATACTCGCTAGTCTATAATTAACTTCGTGCACTTGCAAGTAAAAAGAGTTTTAAAAGTAAACATAAAATCTACATCAGTGAAGCACGGAGGGATATCTAGACGAGTATACACGAATGCAACCTTCACTTAAAGCCTATGATCGAGGCTATGCCTTGAGGTCTGTCCAAATTGTTAGGATCTAGCCACCGATAAGCTGACGATGGTGTTAATGGTCTCATAGACATACATTGAGGCGTTATGACGCTTGTTTCTCGTAGGGTGGTTGTAGGAGTCTTAGGAGCTCGTGGTACGAAAAAGGCAGTTCAATCTCCTACAGAGATTCTTGGTTTCCACACTTGGTGTTAAAGTTTACGAGGTGTTGGAAAGGTATGGATTATCTCCTCACGAGGTGACGAGGTGGTACATGTGGTATAACAATTCCAAAGTCTGTCAAGTTCTTCCTTTTATCTCTGTTCTAGGCGTGTTGGGGTTGATATAGCCAAGACACTATTAATCTTATGATAAGAATCCCTATGTAAATGACAATCCAGGTTAATGCCTCATCTTAGTATCAATGGCACGTATACGAACGACTAGGAATAACACTTAGGCAACAATCAACAAGACTCTATCACAATCACCCATATTGACATGCGTGCATATGAAGTTCTCACTTAGCTTCTTTAGCAATTGGGAATTCACGTAACAATGGGTATAATCTAAAAGAACTTTTAGTCAACAGAAGCGATCTTTAATCACTTACTGACAACTTATCATTAACACATCAAGCAACGTATGCATCTTGGCACGTAGGTATTCGAACATCCAGTTTCACATAGAAACTTATGCTTATACAATGAGGCTCAAATATCATTTTAAAACAAATGCAAGTCTTCAGACGCAATAGTAAGGCCTAACTATATAATTAGGAAGGTCTTTTAATGCAAGACAAAAACCTTAACTCACTATTTAGGAATGATCTTAACCTTCAAAATCTTTAGGTTTCAAAAGGGAAATAGTTTAACTGCTTCTAACTCTTTCCCTGCCAATCATTGAGTGCATCTGCTCACTCCATTATGGGGCTCGAGGAGCAAATCGCACTTTAGGGGCAAGGATGAGCTTAGAGTTAAGACTTTCCCAATCATTTAAATTCAAATCAAGCGTACTTCAAACTTCTGATTTAAAGCACCAAGGCGCACATACAAAACTATCATTATTGTGCTAACACTTAGCTTATCTGTGAGGACGCAAGTCATTCAGTCTATATTATAGCAAATGGTTCATTGACTCAATCAATTACCTCACTCAAGTCGCACATAGCTAACTAAACGCACCGGCGTTCATACCTAAACCACATTTGCACACAATAGCATGTTATATACCACGTCATCATAACTGCTCTCCCAGATAACTATATGAAATGCAAGACTCAGGTCGTAGCCTATGGTCACGGGACCTTGCTCTGATACTATCTGTGAAACCCCCAACCCTTAGGGTTAGAAGTATGAATGATTTCTTAATTCCTACTTAAATTCTAGGTCGAAGGGAATATAGTTTCGCTTAAAAACTGACCATTTTCCGGGCTTAAAGCCTTATATTAAATCCCTGCATTGAGTAGAAGTATAAAAGAGCATAGAAATAAACTCAACGGCTACATGCCGACGTCCATAACTCTACGGGCCACTCACCCAGAGTATACCAAACATTAAAATTCAATAATAAAGAAGGAGATAAAAGATACAACTCGACGGATCATACATCCGGAGTACTGGAGTTTACAACCTAAAATATAACTAACTTTAGCTAAAAAGAGAAATGGCTAATCAGATGGTTGGCTCACATGGCCATACAGAGCGACTTCTAAAAAATATGGATTACATAAACTAAAGTACTTTGCATACGTATATTTACAACTTTAGGGGTACATTACATTGCATCATTTAACTTATAAGTCTACTTCTATATATGCACAAATGGCACCCTTTACAAGGCAACGGAATATTTCAACTCGGCGTATGTAAGTCAACTTCTACCTGTCACATCGAAAACCTGGGAAAAAAGGGAAAATATAAGGGGATGAGTTATCACATGCTCAGTGAATGACTCCTAACCCCAGAAAACAAAATAGTTGTACATCATACTTTAAGTAGCACTTAGGCACACAATCTAATATTATAATATCATATAATAAGCATATAGGGTCTTCCACATTTGTTGTCACCTCAATGACCTTTCTAGTACGATGTAACCCTATACTCCTTCTAATTCACGCCCAAGGTACTTAGCTTACCTGAACTAAGTCTCTTATAGTTTATTGGTGGTACTTTCATGTTATATCAACGAAAGATCACACAAGGTAAGCATAACTTCACATCACATGCACACAGGATTCATTGATAAGCTATCTCATGCAATAATTCTAGTATTGGATACAACAGAGCACTCAGTTCACATATAAACACCTAACGTCAAGGATTTTTAAAAAAAGACCAAATGAGAGTTCTTTTTGCAGAAGAGTAAGATTAATGCATATCGCTTAAATCAATGAGAGTTCTTATAAAACCATCGTTATGTATTTGGCAGATAATTGAAACTCAATAAAAATCTTTTCAAGAAAAAATGCACATTTTCAAATCTTTACACCAATATTACCCTTGAATGAGGCATTCACATTATGTATCACGTATGAATAGGCATCGAAATCTCATATCTATGCGAGGTATGGGTGAGGCCGTCACTCATGTTCCATCGTACCAGTGAGATCATCACTCACAGTTCATATTATTCCGGCCAGGATCTTCTAGGGTTCCCACTTCTAAGTCTACTTCCTGGGCAACATACCACCATCATCAGGGTCTTTTAGGGTTCCCTTTTCTGGGCCTATCTCCTTAGGTATTAGGGTTCCCAAGAACCGGGCATTCTCCCTAATCATTATTCATATAGCACTATTTCCCTAGCCCAAAACATTTTTTGTACATTTCACCTCTAAATGCGTCTATATTGCAACTTTCATTGTATCGCAAACAATGACATTCTCATTCTCATGTGGCTTGAAGCCTTAATGATTTCACATGAATCAGAAAGCATAAAATCATTCATTTGGTAAAATATTCTTAAAAGAGTTAATCCTTGCATATTCAATCACTCTTCAAGGCAGGAAACATGAAAACTCGTTTTTAAACGTTAATAGTTGCATTCAAACATGAATATCTCGATTTCTTTACATTTCAAATGCAACAGTCATTTCACAACACATTTTGCCTCAAAACTCGCATTGCATCATGTTAATGGCGCTTTCATTCTTATGAAGGCTGAATGCCTTAATAGGGTCATTCAACTTTTGAAAAGTATACAACCATTCATCTTATCACATTATGCTTCTAAATGAGTTAATGGCCAAACACACATTCATTTTTCAAAGGAAATGTCATTAAAACTTGTCTTAAAAGCTTACATGCTAACAACTCATTCGTAGTAGGTTCACTTAAAAGTGTTCTTGTCAAAGGAATGGTATACGGTCATTACTGCTCACATAACTCAGCATGCTTGTCACACCACAGTAGTTCACATTCATGCTTATTAACGCATGCCTTTAAGCATAACACAAAAATATTCATTCATAATTCGTGTTGTTTCCAACCTGCTAGCCATTGAAGTAACTTCAAGAAACATCTAAGTAGTCAATAAGTATTCAACTGGCTTATTTAAGCTGCCAATACGTTGTTTTAGCCAAAAAATAAGCAAACTACTCTTAAATAAATTACTTGAAGAATGTAACTATTCAAAAGCATTAATGCGGGAATTGTAGCATATGCTTAATAGTGAATCAAGCGGCCTTCAATCAAATTGATTCCTATTTCATAAATAATTCGGCAGGAGAACCTTAAATATGAATAGGCAATTTGAACAGCTGCGTGGACATGGAATTCAGACGTGACATACACACATGGCACACACAAATCATAGACTAATAAAATCATTATCTTGATTTAGCAGCACGCAAGCATTTGACATTTACATATTCTCACAACGATACTTGAAACAAGGTCAAGATTTAATCAAGCACATTTGATCATGGAAACAAGTATACAATTAGCACATTTCAACACTTCCATAATTCACCAATTTAAAACACTCAACTCGAACTCCCTCCTCATAGCACCAACCGCAACAATCCTCAAAGTCATTTCTGTTCAACCCAAATGATTTACCAATTGCTTGCAATTTCATGACTCATTATAGTTTTAACCTAACTACTAAATTAGTTGTCACAAATATTTCAAAAACATTGGTAAATTAGTAATAGGTTTAGGGATCAAGAACCACCCACCTGGACTCCAAGCTAAGGACCTGATTTATGGGTTACATGGTCTGTCTCTAGCCTAAAACTGCCGATTGTTTGGATTCTCAGTTCCATCGAACGATTGTTGGGCACCACGGAGGATCACCATGGTGACAAGGCATGCAAATGGGTAAGCAACTTAATAAAATTGGGCAGAATCAAACTCAACGAACAAACCCGGAAGCAACGATAGAGAAAAACCCACCTAACGAAGATGAGTCGTTCTGTCGTTGTGCTACCCATGCTCCTTCCTCTCTCTTCCTCTCGACCTCGCCCAGCACCCGAAATCGAGCCCCACCGCCGGTGGTGTGGGTCACGGCTGTTGTGACACACATAGAGTTTGGAAACCCTAGCCCTCAAACCCTTGATTCACATGGCTCTTGGTGGTCGCTAAACCCGAGCCCACCGGACACACATCGCCGGCAACATCGTCGTCCCACCGGCGTCGACTGGGTGTGGGCTCGATCTCCCTCTCTCGCAGTTCCTCTCTCTCGCTCGATCTCTCTCCCTTTTTGCCAAGTCCGCGGTTGTGGCTAGTCGTGCGAACCGGGGCGGTGCCGCCGTCGCTGGCCCAGCCCCCTTCTCTCTCTGTCTCCTTCGCTCAATCTCTCTCGCTCTCTCTCTTTCGTTGGGGTTACGGGAGTTGAAGGGAGGAACCCCCTTGTCGTGATTCCTCAATCAGCGAAGGGGCTTCGGCCACCCTTATTTTTTATTCTTTTTCTTTTTCGTTTTTTTGTTTTGGGTTGTTTAATCTCACTTTCTAAACCTAGTTCGGCCCTGAATAAACTGATTTTACTAATCTCGACCCCTCATGTCCTTGCTTGACTTGCTTATTTCGCGTAATTACGCCTCGGTTAAATTTTTAACGGACTCACTAATTTCTTGAAATTGTGCAATTAACCAAGAAAAATTAATAATAATCATTTAGATAATTATTAGAGCCTATTATCACGCAAGAATTAGCCGAATATAGCTAACTCAATCAAATAAGAAATAAAGTTATTAACTTGGACGATTAGTCTAAGGTTGAAAAGCCCGACTATTATAACTCTATAGATTAGCAAAAACAGATCCAATTGTCAACAGCTTCAAGTGGTAGACCCCATCATCTCCTAAATTACCCGCTTCAATCTCCTTGTTTGAGGTGAGGTGATATGTGAGACAAAAAGGGGCACCATACTTTGCAATTTATATCTCTGGTCAACTAGCGGATAGAGATGAGATTGCAAGCAAGCAAAGGGATATACAAGACATTTTTAGTAACAAAATTTTCCCCTGTTTTTACAATCCCGGCCTTTCTAACCAACACTGCTCTCGCATCAGGCAAGGTGATGTATAATTGGTGAAGAAATTATGGAAATTAGAAATAATATGGAAATATGATGTCGTGTGATGTGAATCTCCAGTATCTAATACGCATTATTCAAATTGAGAATGAAATGACTTACCAATCATCTTTTCCGGATTTTGCCTCTTTCTAAATAATTAAAGACTTGTTCTACCTTGGATCTTGCTTTTGTATTCTTTAGCTACTCCGCACTTGCATGTCAGCATCACTTAGTAAGTTCCCAATTCGTCCCAAAGTTCCTTTAATTTGGTGAAATATTCAGTTACTGTCAGATTTTCTTGACTCAGCAAGGTGATTTCTTCTTTTAGTTGATGAATCCTAATTGTGTTTCCCTGTCAATTCCGCTCTTCCAAATCAACACATATTGCTCTCACTATGTCCACATAAGCCACAGACCTAAGCAAATTCTTGTCAATCACACTATCACTAGGAAATAACCATCAAATTGGTCTTGTCCTAGACATGGGCTTATAGGGCGATAGCTTCTGGTTTAGTTAGATCTCCATTCACAAAAACGTACTTGTTTTTGGATTTGAGTGCATTGACAACAAGACGAGACCAATTCCCATAGTTGTCTCCGTTAAGGATCATGAGACTTATTATGTATCTTGGGTGGTTCGAACTATCAAGGTAATAGGGTGATGTGGATTGTTGTATGTGACAATGACAACAATCACTTGACATGGTTTCACCCCTTTGACTTGGACTCTGATACCATGGAAAACTTAGGCAAGTTTGAGGAAGAACATGGTTTCTCGTCCATCTCCATCGCTGTGAATATCTCATATATATGTGAATTATACAAGTACGAAGGAAACATGTGCAAAAGGGAACTACACAAATCATGATCCTAACAGAATGGACATTATCCTAATATATCATATTGCTATACAGGAATTATAGGAAATAATATTAATGGCAAGATACTTGCCATTAGTTAGGTCGCTATCCAAAAAAGAATTAGACTACTTTGAAACATCAGTTTAATGAAACTGTTGTTCTTTGTTGTTAATATATAAATATATTCGTAGGCCTTCAATCATTAGCTTAAGTTGTTAATAGAGATGATTCTTGAACATGATATCAGAGCTTTTCTGAATAGGAGGTCTCAAGTTCGAATCTCAACAGCCCTATATTGATTTATTGCGTAAGGTAGTGGCAGCCTTTACAGCATTCATGCTTCAACTCCAAATGGTATTTATGTAAGGGGGTTGTTGTAGCATAAATATGTTCCTGAGTCTTCAACCATTAGCTTAACCTTTTGATTGAACTGGTTCTTTAGCATTGTTTCTAGCAAAATTTTATTAAAATTTCATTCTAAAATAATAAAATTTATAAAGAATTTACCTTTCGAGCTTTTATATAAAAACCTTAAAATTTTAAAAGTAACATCGATTGAAATTAATCGGTGCTCAACAAATTTTATGAAGCTGAAAAATTGAATATTCTTAATTAAACAGTTCTAATTTGAATGAGAAAAACTAGAGTTCCTTTAACTTCTTAATTATTCCCTAAAAAAATTGTTAATTATCAGTTCGCAGCAAACGAGCAATAGCAAGAAGATTTGTATTTTAATTTTAACAGGAAAGTTGTTAGCTTATATTTTCATTTTTTAATCTGACATAATTTTTAAAGCCTGAATGTAGATCTATCGATCATCTCTGCAATTTAACTATGTTTTGTAAAATATTATTTTTATTTTCATGTGACGAAGGTGACATGACCAAAGTTCGCGCAAGAGAAAGAGACAATTTTGTTTTGGCTTCCACTTCTTACAGAGAAAGGGACCCTCTTCTTTATTTGTCCTTTTTAAAGTTCAAATCCAACGAGAATTATTGAACGAAGTTTCCTGCGTCTTTCCCTAGCCACAATCAAGGACTGAGTATGTAGTAAACTCATAGAGCTACGTTAAGCTTTGGAACGCCCTCCACCTTATTATTTAATTTTATTTTTTTTTTGGAAGAAACAAAGGCTCTCACCCCTTAAAAAAATAAATTTTAAAAAACTCCTTTGCCGATGGATACAAAAGTGAATGCAATTGCCAATTAATATAACGAAGAGACTTGAATTCAGAAATATATGCATTTGAGGCTTCAATAACCTTAATTACTAAACTACTGTAGCATTAAATTGTGTAAGGTTGATATGCTTCGCAGAAGTTGGGGGGGCCAGGATCCTGAAGAGGGAAGCGCAGCGAATGTGGATGCAAATACCTCCTCTCATTAGCAGTGGTCGAACCGCATTAGTCTAAGGTGTGTCAATTGATACCCCAACTTTTTAGGTAAAAAAATTCATAATGTGTAAAATTCTGGAAAAAAAACAAAATACATATATATAATTTTTAGATAGCTTGTAAATTTGATAATCCTTACTAGCTTGGTGGTGTAGCTCCTCAACTTTGTGTCTTCATTCATAGGGCTTGTGTTCGAATACAAGGATTTGCTGCTAGTTTTTTTAAAAAAATTTGGCCATTTAAATTCAATTTGCTCTTAATTCCCATGCGCCATGCTCTGCCTTCATCCATCTCCCCCCCCCCCCAACCCCCCAAAACCCCCCCCCCCCCCCCCCCCCAAATTGCTTTCTCCCTCCTAAACTCCCTCAAACAACCAACCTAGCCAAGCCTAGACTGCCCATCGAGAATGCATGATGTTGCCCCCGTCACCACCCTTCCCAGCCGTTCTCAATTTGAAATTGGAACCTAAAGTTATCCAAATTTGAGAAATATCCGTAATTTTAGTTTATAATTATTTATTTGTAAATAATTATGTTTAATTTACTGATTTTATTAAATTCGTGTTAAATAATTGATTAATTTGGTAATTTACTCATAAATTAGAAATTAGGTTTTTTTTACCTTCTTGATGGGAATTAGGGGTGAGGTAATTTAGTTGTTTATTACTAGTTTGTTTATGTTTACCAATTTGGTTAAATTCGTGTTAAACAACAGGTTAATTTAGTAATTTTCTCATTAATTAAGAAATTTGGATTTTTGCCTTCTGGATTGGGGAGTTAGGGTTGGGGTAATTTGGTTGGTTATTAGTTATTACTTGTTTGTTTATGTTTAATTTACTAATTTTGATTAATTTCATGTTAAATAATTGACTAAGTTAGTGATTTTACCATGAACTAAGAAATTAGAATTTTGCCTTCCTGTTTTTGTTTAATCCCAACATTTCTTATTTTGAGTTCTTGTAGTTATTCCTATTGAATGTAGTAACTAGTTCTACGCATGACATAGACTCTACTACTTATCCTACGCATGATATGGACTATGAGGCTTATGGTGAGGCCACATTCTACTTATAGATTTGACTTCTACTGTCCATTGTTTACGTGTATGTATAGTTTTTACATAATTTAGTTTGGTTAATACAACCAACATGTTAGACTCCCCACAGTTTGATCAATGTGGTCCTTGCTGATTTTTTATTTTTATTTTTTATTTTTGGTTGTTGCAACCTCTTGCTATTATATGGCACTAAATTACTCGCAATAAATGAGTCGGAGATACGTAGGTTAATAGTATGTATGTTTATGTTTTTTTTACACTTTTTTGGGCCGGGGGGGGGGAGGGGGCGCCAAGAGGGGAGCAAAAGGAGAATGAAAATAGATTTGTTGTGATCAAATTGTTGATAACAAACATAAACAGAGGATTGGAATATCTAATTCAGTCCCACAAGATTAAAATCATGGCTCCTTCAATCGAAGGGGGTGTTTTCACCTAATGATCAGCGTCATTAATTGTTCCATTTTGTCTGGGATATTGAAATATTCTTTGATTTTCAAATGGATTATGCAAGTAAGACAAATCAACTTCACAAAAATTTTAACTGGTGGATGAATAATGAAGGTCATGAATATACTTAGATTATATAGAATCCAACAATGACTATACAATCACAATATTATTTGAATTTTCAAGAGAATAATTTTTTAAAAATCTTTAACATAATTCAACAGTGGGAGTAGCTAATTCAACTGAGGTTATCGTAAATATTGGTTTCCTCAGCTAACATTGACGTCGCTTTATAGTAGTTGGCGTCAATTTTACTGAAAAAATAGTTGTATGCTAACAAATTTAGGGATGGGAAAGAAATCTATTCAATCAAAATTTCAAAATAAGCATACGCTATATTACAATGATGCAGACCACACCAATATCATTATCCAAATATTGAAATTATGTGATCGTGAACACTGAACAATGAAGGGGACAAACACGACAAAGATCAACTGCATTTATATATTTTGTCCACTTCAATTGCAATTCTAAACGTCCCAACATCTCATGAGTCATGAAGTCCTGGTCCTTTGGATGATTTTTATTCTCGCTACTGTCCCTTGGAACGTTATTTTAGTTAATTATTCACAACAAAATTGAAATAAATTAACTAAGATTCTAAAGAATATATAATTGAACCTCAATCATTGTCTTCAAGTTGAACTACTTTTTACAAATAATCTAACACTGCACGTCGCGTCGCCGAAGTGCCGTTCTCTAGGTCACCTTCAGTCCTTAGACCTCTTCACCACTATTGCTGTTGCATTTTATATATCATGTTCAGCCCTCCGCGCCATATCAAAAGAGCTTTAACAGCATTTAACCTTATTTTAAATACCATTTGACCAAGCTCTTTTGTCCGTTCATTATGAAAACTACTTTAAGAAAACTTGGATAAGGGCCTTAATATATGTTAATATTAACCTAGTCAATTTTGGGTACCTATAAATACTTGTACATTGTCATTCAAATTTCCTCAGGTCTCAATCATGGCAAGAAAATCGAGCTTCTTTTAACATTATCCTACATTAAAATACACCAAAAAAGAAGAAGAAAATTTTCTCCTAAGAAAAAGATCAAACCCATCATGGAATCCGTTGGGACGATGGTAGAGGGAGGAGAATGGTGCTCTTTCAATGGAGTTTCTGTGAATGAGGAAGCTAAGTTTCTAGCTCATATGTTTCCTACTAGCTATAATTTACTCACCAACAACGAGCTAGATGGCTCATACTCGGCCTTCTGGGCTCCCCATGAGCCTACTCTCAGCAATGCCAGTGTAGACAATGTTTCTTTTTATTCTTCTGATGATTCTAGCTTGTATTCTAGCTTTTCACAAGGGAGTGGGAGTAGTTACGGTCAAGAAAACTACTACTTGAGCGATTCACAAGAATTTTTGGCGGCAAACAATGCCTCATTACCCACCCTTGGTTTTCCTGTCCTATCCAATCCAAAAGGCTTCCTTTCTGTCTTTCTTGCTAACTCCACAATGGAAGCCGAAGACACCCAAATCGATTTTCTGAATACCCATTTACAGCTCAAGTGTCCACAAGAAATGGTGGAAATTGTAGCTTCTGATGGCTGCGAAGACAAAAGTGGTGACGACTCAAATGACACCGAAAAGAGATCGCGGATCTCCGAAGTAAGATCTTGTTTCTTCTGGAATTGTGTTTTTTCGTCTTTATGCCAAAATTCGGGTTTCTTAACTAATATATTGACGTTAATCAATGTACAGACACGAAAGAGAAATGTGAGATCAAAGAAGAACCAAAGTGTTGTTGAGCCTGATCATGAGATGAACAGCATAAGTTTGGAAGAAGACTCAAATGGGTTGCCGGAAAGGAGCACTGCAGGAGGATCATCATCGGTCCTAAGCCCGAATGCGAGTTCACCTCCAAACTTGAATGGGAAAACCAGAGCTAGCAGGGGCTCAGCAACAGATCCCCAGAGTCTCTACGCAAGGGTATGCGATGATCAACCCAACAGAAAAAATTTAGAGCAGAATTTGAGTCTACGGGCCCCTTATTTTTTTCCCTGGTACTGATTTTCTGTTTTTTGGCATACTTGCAGAAAAGGAGAGAGAGGATTAATGAGAGATTGAGGACATTGCAGAACCTTGTGCCTAATGGAGCCAAGGTTGACATAAGCACAATGCTTGAAGAAGCTATCCATTATGTGAAGTTTTTACAGCTTCAGATCAAGGTAAATGAAATACTATAGGATATCCATTCGAAAAATGCATCAAAAGATCAAATCGATCGACCAGAAAATTATTGCCCATAGACTTCATAAGACTAAGCTATACATGCATTTGCAACCATGAAAGAGGGTGTATCTCATAGGCCAAAGACAGGCTTGAATACGAATCGATTTCAAAATGACATGATTTACGCACAGTTCGATCAAAACATAACCTGAAATGACCTATTTGCCAAATTTTTAACTTTGCAAATTTTAATATTGAATAATTGTCTAATCTTTCGATTCTTCTTTTTGCGGGTTGCAGTTGTTGAGTTCTGACGAGTTGTGGAAGTATGCTCCTCTGGCATGCAGCGGGTTATTTCTGGAGCACATGAATGCTGATTTGATGAGGAAAAACGACTTGATGAAATTGAACAGCAGCTAGCTACATAAATATGTCGCTATGTGCCCCTCTCTGGGATGAAAAATCTGACTTTTTTTAAAGTTTTGTAACACACAAATTATATTATAAGACACCAATACTAATTTAAGCCTACCTCTCGCCATCTTGCAGCGTAAGTTGCAAGAGTGTTTCCTTTTTTGGGGGGGGGGGGGGGGAAGGGGCCAAAAATACAAGGGACGTGTCAACACATATGCTTCTCGCTCGTAATTATGGCAATATTTGGATTGATCAGACACTGATTTCCTTTTTGAACTTTTTGAACTTTTTTTGGTGGTAGTCATGTAACTAATGTTTGAATTATTTACCAATAATCATGTTGTTAAAATTACGATGCTGATGCATGAATTTCCCTATTTAAATTGGAGATACACGACAATTGGATATGGCTGCATGACGGTTAGACACTGCAAAATCAGAATAAAAAACGAACGAAATTACTCGTAAATGACAAATCTACATCAAAACACGTATCCATGTTGAAACGTTTTCTCTAAATCCAAGTAACTGTTATTAGATGGTTTCTTGGTCTATACGAATTGCTGACAAGATCAAAATATATGGAAATTACGAAGTGCCAAATTAGAAGATATGAAGAAACAAATAAGGCCAAGAGCTAAACTAGTCGTCTTTCATCTCTTCGTTAGTCCTCCTCTTCTATACCGAAACTGGTCCTTCTATTTCACAAATTCTTGTGTAAAAGCATCTCATATAATGGTTATTGTGACACGAACTCAACGGACTCTTTTCGAAGTGGCTTTTTAGTTTTTGCACTAATGATTGGTAACATTTTTTGAAATAACCTTTAAATTTAGGAATGACTAATAGCTCATTCAGGTGTGACTATAGTAGTAGTATTGTAGACACCAAATTTTTATTAATATGTGCCATGTTAAAGATAAGTTGAAGTTGATTATTTCAGTTGAATCCATTTAATTAATTTAATTTATTTATTCAATCGAGCCTATATCAACTATCAAGCAGCAACCCAGAAGACTGTCAAGTCAATGGTCACATTGGCTAATAAGTCATTAATTAAATAGATTGTCAAGTCAAAGGCCTAGTCAATGGCTAAATAAGACAAATAAGACGTCAACCCTAGAAGGGATAGGGGAGTTCTTTCCCTATAAATAAAGCACTCCTTCCTCGTATTCACGGTGTGGAAAATCTCATTCACTCCCAATGCATTATGAAGACTCAAGCTCTCAGGCAACCTTTCTTAAAAGGAGATAACAAGCACCTCAAGCAGATGCTGTTTAGTTTTGAAGATTAAAGAACTCTCATCTTGATTGAGATTAAGCTTCTTAAGTCATCTTTCAAAATCAAATTCATTCACGTTTATATAAACGAAGTCAAATCATCTAGCTTGATCGAATTCAAGCTAGTCGGCCCTCTTTCAATTACAAGATAGAGATCTTATTAGAGGAATTGTTTATTTGTTCATCTTGTAACAAATATACAGAGATTGTAACTATATCTTCTTAGATCAATGCAAATTAAATTTGTCCATATTTCTTATCTTATTTAATTTAGACTCGAAATTTGTGTTTATAAATTTTTGGTACGCCTGGTGGGACTATCTCTACCTCTCATCTTTGTCTCGTCGAAAACTAAGAAGTTCTATAATTCTTTGAAGAAGACATGGCTCCTAAGAACGCCATCCATCAATCTTCAAAGACTTCAAAGGAGGGGAGTACTAGATCTACATTTAAAGGATCCACAAAGGCTAATATTGCATCTAGCAATTGAAGTATTAGAGCAATGACTAGGAGCATGACCAAGGCTGCTGCCTCTATCACTGTAAAGCAACCAGTCATGGCTCCAACATTTCAGTTAAGCAAAAATCAAAACTTTGCCTCCAACTTGCCTACTGGCGAAGTTTATCAAACTTCTTGTCTCCCTAATTCTAAACTAAAAACACTTGATGTCTTAAACATAAGTAAGATTGTACACCATGGATTAGATGAATTTAAAGTCTACACCAATCACGTCTTTCATGTTTCAGTGAGGAGGATGATGACTATGGTAGTAGTGATTTTTCACCAGCGTCTCCAAGGGATTCACTTTTCTCACAAGTCGCAGTCGAATTCTTTAACACTATCATCATGCCAGTTATGGTGATAGAGGCTGCCGACTTAGAGGAATAACTGGCAAACATGAAGGCCATGTTGGATAGACTATCAAAGAAAAGTGTAGAAAAGGATGCTCAAATCAAGCGTCAAAACAAAGAGGTGGCTGATTTGACAAAGAAATTGGAGAAGTGAGCATCTGAAGCCCCCAACAAAGGCTCAGGTGGTGAAGATTCTGACAAGGAGTCTAATCACAGTAGAGAGCCTGGTGATGAACGTAAATCAAAGACCAATTCAATCTTAAGCTCAATGCAGGTTGAGCAAATTCAAAGCTTGATAGTTGATGCGTTATAGGCCCATCTGGGAGGAGGTTCTGATAAAACTCTTTTATATAAGAAACTTTATACGGAGAGGATAAATACACTTCGTATGCCTCATTAGTATCAACCAACTAAGTTTCAACAATTTGATGGCTAAGGGAACCCCAAGCAATATGTCGTGCACTTTATCAAGACTTGGATTTACTCTAGCACAGAAGGTGACCTCTTGGTGATGTAATTTGGGTGATCTCTTAAAGGTATTGCATTCCATTGGTGTACTGACCTCACTTCTGGACCCATTCATGGAATGAATTCTTGAATTGCTTCTACTGCACATGTCGCGTGCTCAACATAAGTGAATCGCCCAACACTAGGCAATTTGATGAGGAGCCACACATATAATATCAATCGTTGGCATGCCCTCTCTTTGAAGTGTAAAGATCACTTGTCCAGGACCACTGCTATTGAGATGTGTGCTCAAGAGATGGACTAGGATATATTATATTGTACGCGTCGCAAGTGAATGAGCCCAAGACATTCCAAGAATTAGCAACATGAGCTCATGATATGAAGCTTACAATTGCCTACTGTGGAAGACATTTGAATGGTGATGAATTAATCGCATCGCTAAGAAATGGAGGCTCTATGCTCAGAGATTCTGAGGAGAATGAATATCCTCATTCTAAGTCTGATGCACCAAAAATGGTTGACAAACTTCTTGAGGAGGGACTCATAGAACGTCCACAATCAAAGCGTCCTAAAAAAGTTGGAAGGACCAATGATCGCAAATACTGCTGGTATCATAAGATCATCACCCACCCTATAGAGAAGTGCAGGGCATTGTAGGAGCAAGTCATGCAACTCGCAAATGAAGGAAAGATCACATTAGATGAAGAAAACATAGAAGAATCAGATTGATTGTCTATTAAGATCATATTGAAAAATGCTTTAGAAGAAGAACGACCTAAAATGAGCATTTAGGAGGGAAACTTCCAAGTCACTTAAAGACTGTTAAGTCAAATGTTCAAGGCTCCTAAGTTAATGTAATTCTATGCTCGCAAGTCATATCTAAAGACTTTAAAGTTGTCAAGTTGAGGACTTTCAAGTCACCTTAAAGACTCATGAGTCACAACAATTTTGGCTGTCAAGTCACCCGCAAGACTTCCAAGTCCAAATGTGTAGGCTCTCAAATCAATATAGGCTATTAAGTCACCCACAGCATTCTAAAGCCATTAAAGTCATAGACTTTCAAGTGATGAAAATCAAAGACTTCTAAGTCTCCTAAAGACTATCAAGTTAATGAAATTACAAACTTTGTACTAAACTCAATGACTCCCAAGTTATCAAGATGGTAAACTCTCAAATCATCAAATGCATATACTCTCAAATAATTAAAGTTTAAAGATTCTCAAGTCATCTAATTGACAGACTCATAAGTCAAACATTGTTATTGACACTCAAGTTGTCAAAGACTTTGCAGTCAACCTTACAAAACTGCAAGTCATTAATGTTATCTTCAAAATTCAAGAATCCCAAGTCAAAGACTCACAAGTCAACTAAGATAAAGACTCGTAAGCCATCAAAATTCAAGACTCCTAAATCTCCCAACTTAAAGACTCTTAAGTGTTCAAAATTAAAGACAGCTAAGTCTCTTAAGTTTAAGACTCTCAAGTCATCGAAATTAAAGACTCCCTAGTCATCAAAGTTAAAGACTCCCAAGTCTTCAAAGATACAGACTCCAAAGTCATCAACGTTTAAAACTCTCAAAGTTTAAGACTCCAAAGTCTTCAAAGTTTAAGACTCCTAAGTCTTCAAAATTCAAAACCCCCAAATCATCGAAGTTGCTGATTCCCAAGTCGTTGAGCAGACTGTCCTCTCATTTAAGGAGACTACTTTAAATTGTCACCAAAGTGGTTGACTCCGAACTTATTAAACTTCATAAGCCTTAAGGCATCCGGACTTGTGAACCTTAAAGGCACTAAGTCAACTCTTGCATTATTTAAGTTGTAGACTCTTAGGATTCTTTCAAAATTTGGGGGCAATGACAACATATTAGTCCTCCTTAAGTCGGCAGCCTTCAACTTCAAATCATAGGGCATCCTTTTTCAAGTTGGTGATGATAACAACATGACCTCCATCTTCATAATAGGAAAAGTCACCGAAGGTGGACCCATGCGGGCAAGCTATTCGAGGATAAGAGAAACTTTTGAATTGGTTGTGGCAAGTCATAGAGAAAATTATCCCTTTGATCGAAAGCTTAAAGCATCCGATATTTCAAATAACAAACCTGCGAAAGAGTGCAAAAAAGTTGTGCAAATGCTAGAGTTTGTCACATGGGCGATGCAAATCTCCTTATGATAGTTTAAGGTTAACCCATTAATGCACCCAAAAGGGTTAGATATTCAAAGGTCATCGATAATTAAATCAAATTCACTTTCGGAGAATTTCCATCTTTGAGGAAGTTCTTAGGAGGATTCAAGGCTAAATCATTAATGTACCCAAAAGGGTTACACATTCAAAGGTTAACTGATAATTAAACCATATTCACCTTTGGAGAATGTTCGCCCTAGGAGGATTCAAGGTTAACCTATTGATATACCCAAAAGGGTTAGACATTCAAAGATTAACTAATAATTAAAACAAATTCAGCTTTCCAGAATTCTCTCCTTTAGGAATGTTCGCCTTAGGAAAATCAAAGGTTAACCCGTTGACGTAGCCAAAAGGGTTAAGCATTCAAAGGTTACCCTATAATTAAATCAAATTCGCCTTTAGAGAACTTTTGCCTTTAGAAATGTTCATTTTAGAAAAATTCAAGATCAATCCATTGATGCATCCAAGTGGATAAGACATTCAAAGGTCAATCAAAGATCAAGTCAACTGTATATTCAGAGAGAAATTGAAGAGCTTCATAATAATTGATGAAGTCGTCCTGTAAATAAAAAAAGCAATAACCAAAAAAAAAAAAGCGAAATCTACCACAATTGGTCAGAAGAGCATAAAATGTCAAGAATTCTCGAGGCAACCACAAATTCAGAGGATTAGCTTAGAGCTAGCACAATTACATAAGTTGTTTCTCAAATTGGGAACAACACTCAATTTAGTCAAATCAACTCCCAGGAAGGCGCCATGGCCGCTGAAGGAAACAAACTGTTTATTATCTAAATCTCTTTCCAAGAAAAAGGACAAAAAAAGAATTTGTGGCACAACAAATTGGTCTCGTTGGTTTCAAGAGGATGTTTGAAATTTATTGCTTGCAACTTTGATATTAAGGGTGGGAATGCTACTGTAGGCAATTGCTCAAAGGAATTTGCTTGCCAATTATGATGTTGTGACTATGATACCTTCTGCTCTCATTTCTCACTCGATGAACCAGTTGTTGTTTTTCATAAATAAATAAAGTCACAAGGCGTTGTTTGGGTGCTTCGAGCGGGAACCAAACAGAGCGAATGAATGGTGGTTTTCGTGTTGCTGTGTTTGCGAGGATAGAAAAGGTGACAAAGCAATACCCTAATGCGCCCTATCTCACCTTATTTATGGGCAGCAAGAGCAAGGAACTAGGTTTTCCTCATAGCTCGCTAACATAAATCAAAAAGTGACAGCAGCTAAAATAAAATATATATCTGTTCATTATATTCGGTTGAAGAAATTCTCAGAGGCCTCACATTAAACAAATGAATTTTAAAGGCCCAATTTTCTTAGTTTGCATTATTCGACTATGAGGATATTTAGACCAAGTATATTTACACCTACATGGTATAACAACTTAAGATAGATACATGCTTCACTAACCATCAACATTTCGAGACCTATCTGCATTAAGCATTCTAAAGTCATGGAAGCGGCCAACTCTCGAGGTGGCACTTTGTAGGCACTAAAAATTATTAATATGTGCCACGTTAAAAATAAGTTGAAGTTGATTATTTTCGGTTAACTCATTTAATTAATTTAATTTATTAATTCAGTTAAGCGCAAATCAACTATCAAGCAGCAACTCAGATGGCTATCAAGTCAGTGGTCAAATTGACTAATAAGTCATACTAAATAGATCGTCAAGTCAAAGGCATGGTCAACGGCCCAATAAGACAAATAAAGACGTAAACCTTAGAAGGAAGAGAGGAATCCTTTCCATATAAATAAAGCACTCCTTCATTGTGTTTAGGCAGTTGGAAAAATCATTCACTCCCAAGGTATTATGAAAACTTAAGCTCTCAAGCAACTGTTTGCTAGAAGGAGATAAGCACTTCAAGCACCTGTCGTCTACTTTCTACGATCAAAGAAAACTCATCTTGATTGAGATTAAACCTTCTAGGCCCTCTTTCAAGATCAAATTCATTCATGTTTACACAAAAGAAGTCCAATCAGCCAACTTGATCGAAATCCAAGCCAGTTGGTCCTCTTTCAAGTAGAAATTAGAGATCGAATCAGAAGAATTATTTGTTTGTTCATCTTGTAACAAATATACAGAGATTGTAATCATATCTTCTGAAATCAATACAGGTTAAATTTGTCCACATTTCTTATCTTATTTAATTCAGACTCGAGTCCTCTAAATGAACTATTATTACCCTAATTAATTATAAATAGTCACCACAAAAGTATCTGTCTCATGATATTAATTATATGAGATAGTCTTAAATAACATTTATTATTTTTTTTAGTTTTTTGTATTTTTTTAATCATATGACCCATGTTTCTTCTACTCATATTTTACTTAGGGTTTGTTTGGACCTTGAAAAACATTGTAGTAAGAATTTTTTTTTGGAAAATGAATTTTTTTTCCTGATGTCTAGGTTGAAGAAAATGAGCAAGGAAAAAAAATGTGATTGAAAATATTATGGAAACTTACTAGTTAGACCATGAAATTTTTCCACCTATTTTTGGTAGTAAAGGTTAGAGAAAGTTTTTGTTCCAGCATCGCGACCTCCCTAAACTGTAAACACACTTCTTACTTGTCTTTCACTGTTCTTTCTAGTATACTTTCTCTTTCTCTCCTGCTACAATGACTTCTATCTCAAATTAGAAGCCACCATCATCTTCTTATCACCGTCAGGGTGGTTGAAGCCGGTGATAATCACTAATTGACAATCTAGTTTTTCAATCTATAGCATCATCATTATGATTAAATTTGAGGCAATTTCTCAAAATCAATTTCCTAGGTCCAGGATCCAGGACAAGACAGAAAGAAGAAAAGGAGTGATAGAGGGGTGAGAAAATTAAAGGGGGTGGGTGGTGGTTTCGAGTTTGAATAGATGAATTGAGAAAAAGAAGAAGATGAAGATAATGTTGATGATGATGATGATGATGATGATGTTGATGATGGTTAGAAGGGATTCATTGGGCAAATTCGAACTAGAGGAAGAAGAACCAAAAAGGGAAGAAGGGATTCATGGACATATAGAACTAATGATTCATCAACCTTTTACCACTTTTACTTCTACGGATGAAAAACAAGAGGTAGAAATACTTTTCAGTGAATTAGAAGAACTTGCGGCTATCAGAGAAATCGTCACAAGGGGTTATTCTGAAAGAACGGGCAAACCCGTCCGGATTATATCTCGGCCATCAGAGATTAGACCTTTCACGTTAGAGTCTCTATCCTATAATTTGCACGTTTTCTCTCGGCCACGGCCCCTGGGTCAAGCTCTCGCTCAACTGCAGGAGCTGACAGAGTGAGAGTGAAAAAGTTGTTCCCTTCCTAAACCCTCAAACTCTTACCCCCCTCTC
>JAKOGI010000215.1:170000-215000 GCA_029747015.1 Carnegiea gigantea
CTTTGTTAGGCGATAAATTGCCCTATTTTACGTGCCTCTTTCACCCATTTTTAGCTCGCATAATAACTTAATGTTTAGGATTTTACCTTGTTTTATTTATGTTTTGTAGGAAATAACTCCAAATCAAGCAAACGTCGTGAAAAGGGACGAAGATGGGACAAAACGATGAAAAACAGCAAAAATGGGCCAAAAACAGCAGAGAAGAACAGTGCACGGCCAACCTGTAGGAAGGCACGGCCATGCACCGGTGGCTGAAGCCACGCACGGCCAACACAGCCAGGCGCACGGCAGTGCGTGGTGGCTGTGCGTGGCGCACGGCCGGCCGTCGGGCTTGCTTTCGCGATAAAACCCCTTTTCTGCCAGTTTTGTTCGAGGGGTCGCAAGGGGTTCGCTTGGGGCGTCTCTCTGGCGATTTTTAGGCTAGATTTTAGGTTAGTTTAGCAAATAAAACCTCAAGAGGAGGATTAGTTTAGGATTAAAGATTGTAATTCTAGATTCAACCTTTGGATTTCAAGTTCCTTCATCAATTCAAGACTAAGTTTTCTCCCCTTTTATCTCCTTAGTTTATATGTTGTTCTTGTTTATGTTTTGTTAGTTTTAATTCTTGCATTTGCTTTGTTTAGTTTATTTGTTTAGTTTTCATTGTTGATTTATGTTATTTAGTTCTTTAGATTTGTTTTATTTCATTCTCTTTGTTTTATTCTTCAAGTTTACGTTCTTGTTTATTAGTTTAGGTTTTCATATGTTTGTGATGTTTTGTTGGCAGATTGTGTTGGCTTGGATTGTGATTAGCTTCTTGATAGCTGATTAGTCTTGTATTTGGCCTAACCATACCCAATCTATGCTTAGAGCCTAGAGGTTTTTCTCACGCCCGCCAAGTGTTTGATGAAATGCTTGTGAGAGCTTTCATCTATATTTTTGGGCGATTAACTTATGCTGAGAGGTGAGGTAAATTAGCTAGTGTAGGAGAGGGAATAACCGAGTTCGAGACATGAAAATAGTATTCGAATCGAGTTAGGTCCGGGGTTGCCAGTTTTGTAGCCTAATTGGGCTAACCCCATGAAAATAGGTGGTTAGGCTAATTAGATTAGCTCATGACCCTTGAGAGAGGGCTTAGGTGATCTTTGATGGTGCAACCGATCATCTCTAGTTCGTGATGTAGTTTGGGTAGGTTAGGACTCGTCTTGATTAGTTGGTTCGTCCATTGGTCAAATCACAACCCAAAGTCGCTTTTTCTATGTTTGTTAGCGTAGTTTAGGTTACCCTTTGTTTTCCTTTGATTTCGCCTAGCTTAAGACGCTTCAGTTAGCCTTGGTAGTTGGAAACACAATTCCCTGCGGATGATACCCCAAGTACTCAACGATACACCTTGCACTTGGGGTTTATAAATATTAAAACTTTTTCTGCAACAAGTTTTAAAAGTTTTAATATTTATAAACCCCAAGTGCAAGGTGTATCGTTGAGTACTTGGGGTGTCGTCTACAGGGAATTGTGTTTCCAACTATCAAGGCTAACTGAAGTATCTCGAGCTAAGCGAAATCAAAGGAAAACAAAGGGTAACCTAAACTACGCTAACAAATATAGAAAAAGCGACTTAGGGCTGTGATTTGACTAATGGACGAACCAACTAACCAAGACGAGTCTTAACCTACCCAAACTATATCATGAACTAGAGATGATCGGTTGCTCCATCAAAGATCACCTAAGCCCTCTCTCAAGTGTCATGAGCTAATCTAATTAGCCCAACCACCTATTTTCATGAGGTTAGCCTAATTAGACTACAAAACTAGTAACCCCGGACCTAACTCGATTCGAATACTATTTTCATGTCTCGAACTCGGTTATTCCCTCCCCCACACAAGCTAATTTACCTCACCTCTCAGCATAAGTCAATCGCCCAAAAATATGGATGAAAGCTCTCTCAAGCATTTCATCGAACACTTGGCGGGCGTGAGGAAAACCTCTGGGTTCTGAACATAGATTGGGTATGGTTAGGCCAAGTACAAGACTAATTAGCCATCAAGAGGCTAATCACAATCCAAGCCAACACAATCTACCAACAAAACATCACAAACACATGAAAACCTAAACTAACAAACAAGAACATAAACTTGAAGAATAAAATAAAGAGAATGAAATAAAACAAATCTAAACAACTAAATAACATAAATCAACGATGAAAACTAAACAAATAAACTAAACAAAGCAAATACAAGAATTAAAACTAACAAAACATAAACAAGAACAACATATAAACTAAAGAGATAAAAGGGAAGAAAACTTAGTCTTGAATTGATGAAGGAACTTAAAATCCAAAGGTTGAATCCAGAATTACAATCTTTAATCCTAAACTAATCCTCCTCTTGAGGTTTTATTTACTAAACTAACCTAAAATCTAGCCTAAGAATCGCCAGAGAGACGCCCCAAGCGAACCCTCGTGCGACCTCTCGAATAAAACTGGCAAAAAAGGGGTTTTATCGCGAAAGCAGGCCCGACGCACAGCCGTGCCTGGATGCATGGCCACCACGCACTGCCATGCTGGCCGTGCATGGCTTTGGCCACCGGTGCACGGCCGTGCCTTCCTGCAGGTTGGTCGTGCACTGTTCTTCTCGGCTGTTTTTCGCCCATTTTCGCTGTTTTTCATCGTTTTGTCCCATCTTCATCCCTTTCCACAACGTTTGCTTGATTTGGATTTATTTCCTATAAAACATAAATGAAACAAGGTAAAATCCTAAAGATTAAGTTATTATACGAGCTAAAAATGGGTGAAAGAGGCATGTAAAATAGGGCAATTTATCGTTTAACAGTCTTAGCTTAATCCATGGAAACCCTACTGAAAGATCAAGGTCATTTATGCCAGTGAGACTGCTTGGGCACCTAAAAAAGGCATGCCATATCTAAATGTCATATGAAAACAACTAGGTCGAAAATATAAGTTGGGGCTTAACAAAGTCCCCTAGCAAATAATCCAAATTGTAGAACTATTCTTCCACTCCCAATGCATACAATTAATGTTTCCCAATTTAAAAATCACAGGTATTCCCTCGTGCCAATACATAATCAACATTAGCTTGGGTTTGTTTTCTAAATATTCCTTCCCAATTATAGCAACAACAACTCCAATAAAAATTTTCATGCATTCTAATTCTACATTTTTACCAATAGTATTTGTTAACACAACTAGCAGATGTACGCCAATGTTTGGATTATTATTGTGCACAGATAAGTTAGCTACGCCAACCATGCCTTCCAGCTGCATCATGCCTCAACTAAAACTATTCAATATGATTCCAAAGGGTTTCAATTGTGTGCATGACTATGTACTTCACTGTCCCTAATCTACAATGATAATGATTTTCATTGGAAACTAATATTTTTGGAAACTACTCTTTGTATATGTTATCATGGGCTTCTTTTGACAACTGTTTTCTTTTGACAACTGTTTTCCCTTGGAGGCCCTTCTATCTATTGTGTAGCTTGTTATAGTCGTATAAAAATTAAAATATGTTGGATGTGATTTTCACTACCTAGAATTCATTCACAATGGTTGCCCAGTCACTGCATTATTTGAGTATAAAGCTCCAACGGTCTGATGCTAATGAGGATGAATCATCCGCTATAAGGCACATGTGCATCCCCAGTCATAATCAAGCAAAGTAATGAAGTAGGCAATAAATATGTTGTTGGAATCTCACACTATGAATTTAATGTTAGAGTCAAGTACTGACACTTGAACTCTACTTACCTCTTGTGTCTTGAGTGGAAGACAAATTCATTTGCGTAAACTTAATAGTTGCTCGAACCTTGAAATAATTGAATATATCCATAATCATGATCGCATAGGTTATAACAACTCATAAGTCTATTCATGACTATCTAATTAAAGAACGAATCTAACAAATGCCTCAAACTCGCATTAGTTAGCTTGCAGCCAAAGAACCATATTTAACTAAGTCAAGCATCCTTACATGGGACTTACAGTTATTGATAAGTAAAAGAACCTTGGAATGAATGTAAGGGTTAGCTATCGGAATAGAGTTAAAGGACTCTATTTATCACTCAGATTACATTAGAAAGATTAAAGTCCACAAACTCAGAAAATGATATGATTTTATTAGTTTGATAACAAATCTTCCGTATGGAATTTTATATAAAAATGCTTCTTAAATAAAAGCTAGTATTGTAGGCCATTTTCCCTTGCTATGCTCTAGATCAAATGTTTAGCTCATTCATTTCTTATGAGTCAGCAATATATAAGAATTGTATTTACAGAAATAATTTGTAATTAATATTATTCTCATGTCATGTTTAGCAAATTAATTGTATCTTGATTTGACTTGAATGCAAAAGTTATAAAAGAATATACAAAAGTAATACAGATATTTTAAAGAGCCTTTTCTCAAACGTTTAAAGGTTCACTGATAGAGCAGCAAGCGCACGGTGGCATTGTAGCAAATCAAGGTCGATCCCATAGAGACTTGGTCAAGCTATTAGGTTATATTCCATCCAGATATGCTAAGGAAATTCAAATTTGAGAATGAAATTTAACTATGCTACTTATCTAATCTAATAGGTAAACAATCAAGGAGTTCAACCAAGTCAAGTAATTTTCCAACTGAAGAATTAATCAAGTGCCTCTTCTTTAGATGGGTGATTCGAAAACCGATAATTGATTAATCAAAGCCCTCTTTCAAGGTGGAATGAAAATCTTAAATCTAATCAACTACCATTTCTCAAAGATTTTTAATTAATCTAAGACCACTAAAAATGCTATTATTAAATTTAGGGGTTTCTTATACAGTGAATCTTTCTCAAGATGCAACACAACTAAGTCCAATCTTAGTTTTCCAACATCTAGTTTCACCATTCAGTTCTTCACCAAATGTTTAAAACAAGTAAGAAATTGATCAATTTTCCTATTAGCAAATCAATGTCTAAGATTCAATGGAATGAATCTAACATATCTGAAGCAGTTTCAGATCAAAACAATAATTGGTTCATGCACAAGAATTCAACTCAATTTCAAGATTAACAATCCAAAAATTAACATAAAAATCAATAACAATCTGAAAACATAAAAATCTAAAAAGAAAAGAGAAGAGAAGGGAGAGGAATTGCTCAGCCGATACGTGCTTGAACCGTCGTTGCAAACCCGATCTGGAATCCTGGCAATCTTGATGTTCAACTTGCTCTCAACTCTCTCTAACTTAAATCCTAATCTAATTAGAAAAACTTGAAGAGAGGAAAAATGGAAATGGATGGGATGATGGATTAAGGATGCAAACAGCCCCTTTCATAGCAAAACTCCTGGAAGCCGAACAGCCACGCTTAATAATGGAATTAACACTGCCTAGATGTTGAACAGACACGAGAAAACAAGAAGCCTCAGGAGAAAGATGTCCAGTACCGGTCGTGGGCACCACTAGGGACCATTAATGGTGGCCACTGGCTCGATGTTCTCTTATTCTTCTCTTTCTTCCACAGGCATGGTGACGGGGGCGTCTGTAGTGAGTCATAAGGATGACTTCTAAAGGTCAATTCTTAATCAAAAAGGTCAATTCTTGATCAAAAAGATCTCAAAACCTACAAAAGCCATCAAAGCACTATACCAAGCGTAAAATGGGATTTTTGGGGTAAAAACCAAGCACAAAACTTATGAATCTCCTAAAAACGCATCAAAGTGGCCCTAAAATGGTATGCTCTTTGGGTATTTATCATTCACAAAAATGGAAAAGAACATATTCCCATCCGGAAGAAAGTGCCCTAACTAAAATGAGCAAAATGACCTTGTTAGCATGTACAAATTAAAGCTCGTGTTCCTAAATTAGTATTCAACAATCAAAACATTTATTATCCAGTGAATCAAGCCACAATTGACATGCGAAACAACCTAGAGAATTAAAAGATTTGTCATCACATGTTTAGCAACGAAAAATCATTTAGGCTCCATTTGGTCTTTAGAAAATTTGGTGGAAAGAAAAATTAAAGGAAAAAAATTTTGAAGAAAAAACAATAGGGAGAAAATGAATTTTTTTTTCCCTGTTTGGATTAAGGAAAAAATTCAAGAATTTGGATAAGAAATTTAAATGTTGATGGACTAGTTAAATCATGTTGATGTTATCTAACCGATGTGAGGTTGGAGGAGTTTGGGAATTTTCTTCAAATTTTTCTCACAATTTTATGAGAAAAATTTTGTTACTTATTTCCATCAATTTTTTTGGTTAACTTTCCCCCATTTTTTTTTTTTTTGGGTGATTTTCTCTAAATCAAACATAAGAAAAAAATTAATTTGCCCAAATTATTTTCTTTCTATCAAATTTTCTAAAGTCCAAACAGAGCCTTTAAAAAAAGTTAGAGACCCTGGCGGCTACCCAGCAAGTGAAGATTATGGGCGAATAAACAATTATTCTAACTCCAATTTCTAGTTAATCTCTTTGATTGCTTGCAAGTGCTAAGAGCTTAATAAATAGGTAGGAGATTAAGAGTGGAATACATCACCTATCCTTTTAAGTGTTCCCACAATTCAATAGCTGTACTTCACTTAAATCACTACAATGCTCTTCTGACACTTATAAGATAGGGGAGTTGAGAAAGTTTTTTTGTAAATAAGTGAGTGCGTTGAGTGCAAGTAAGGTAATGTAGGCAGATCCGCTTATAAGTGTACCTTAAGTAAATTATCGGAGCTCAAGTGTGAACCCTCATGTGTTGGCAGCGTGAGTAAAATGGGACTAGAGCAAGTCTACGCATAGATAGACCTTGAATAGGTTGTCAATGTCAAGTGTGAACCTCAAGCATTAGAAGCATGCCCAAAGCCGAACTTGGGAAGTCTACTCTTGAACGGACCTCAAGTAGATTGTTAGAGTTCACGTTTAGGCACTGGCATGAGAGCCAATGAGGGCTATTGTGATAAGATAACAAGTGTGTCAAAGAATACATGACATTTTTGATGAGCGGGTAAGGCGCCAATAAGGTCCTGACATGTGGGCAAGGAAGGAACTAATGAGAGTTGTTGTCATGAGGTTACTTCAATGGAGTTAATGCATTTGTTGGAATCTAAGAGAGAACCTTAAGCAAAAACTAACCTTTTTTTGATAGGGCAGACTGTGCTGATAAATTCTATATTTTGTCTCCTCTTATTTTCTCTTGGGCTCATAATCTCTGAGCTCTCATATATGTATCGCACTTTAATGTTGCCAACCCTGATTGTCACTTTACTTTGCTATTTTACTTGCAATCAAAGTCAATCTTAAATTGCTTAAACATTTCATAGTCAACCTGTTCATCCCTCTATGATGGCTTGGCCTTGACTTTAGGATCAACAGACTGTATCTCAACCATGATTTGAGTCATTTCATCCATGCATTTATGTGATGTATTAGTAGTCTAACTCTTTACATCGCTTGGAAAGTATTGGTCTAATTGTAGGTAGTTACCTAGAATTAGTTCTTGTTTGGTTAGAGAGGTGAAAGATATACAATGAACATTATGATGGATTAAGTGCCATGGTATAGTGTTCACATCTATAATTCATAGCTAGACATCATTTTCAAAAAAATAGTCTTACCCTAATGCTACAACTCAAAGTTCTTTTCTTCTGTTGAACATATAAGTTATATGCATGGGCTGCAACATCTTCCATACACCTCCCACTTTGGTTAAGAGTAGAGTTTTATCCACAACACCAGTCCACTTGAATACCAATAAGGTAGTTCGTTTCCAATGGTAGTTGCCAATCTTCACTGATCTCAGTAAAGCCCTACTGGAATTATGTTCCATAAATTGAGTTGGCGGTCATCTTACTCGAAAATCTTGGCTTCTTTTGCTTAGCCTCGATAATACAGACCGTATTTGTGCTAATACAACCACTTACTAGGCACTTATCCTTTTCATGATGGTAAATAGAGGTTACCTTAGTTGCGAAAATTAAGCCTGGATTTTTAAGCCGTCTGATTGCTACCCATGATTGTGGTGGCTACTGGAATCACCGGCTATTCACACTCTAAACCTGAAACCCACTGAGATGGCTAAGTTATATGTAAGGAGAGGGCATAGAGGCTATTAGATCTAGGGAATTATCTGCTTATGCTGTGTGGCTCACCCCTTAATCTATACCTCAATTTATAGTGGGGCGCAGCCCCAAGAAGGATCAGGAATTAAATCGATGATTAAGGTCAATTAATACAGAATTTATCACCTTTATAACTCCCAAATCAATTGTTCTTATAGCCATTTAATTGTGACAGTTATTGGTCAACAGCTCCCCCCCGATTACAAAGACCAATAGTCTCATAACTCTCTACCAACAAATTTCCTCACGCTTCATACTAGGAATAGAGCGTGCGATCAAATAAAACACAACAGCATTATATAAGTCACCATCTAACTGATATAACATGTTCACAAAACATCAATACCCCGAATCATTCAAAACCACATCACCAATGGCATATATTGTCCCTTTATGCCTGATATATCAATTGATTATATACTGAATATAATCGTGCGGGCTTGATATGGTGATAGAGAAATGACTCTTCCTTAGACAATAAAATAATCCATCTTAGCATAACCGCTTTCCTATTGTGCCCCGCTGGACCGTATACATCTCTGCCCTTGGAAAAACACGTTAAAGTGGCAACATCATGCTTGGACTTCATATTATTACTCTAGGTCAAAGAGCATTGCCAATGTGGGTCACATAGTGACAAGGAAAGGGAACCTGCTTGTCACTCATCAAAAGGTCAACATTTAGCGCACACAGTTTAAGAGTGTGTCATGGCATAGCTCCCACTAAGTTGGGCATGTCACTCTTCTATGCCATGCAAATCATAAGTTTGGCTTTTACCTAAAAACCAACATGAGTTACTAGATCAACATACTCAATGTTAATCTTAGCACTTAAGATTCGGCTATAAGGCTTCGATATGAAAACTTATTTTATATTTGACTCCCCCGAGTCTCATCTTAGTCTTACTAAGGCGACTATATTCCTTATTCATATAGTCTTTGTATGAGCAATTGTACACCTAGTGCCAATATGATTTACTCTCATGCTGCCCACTACTCAAGTATCAGGGCGATTACCTATGTGACTAGGCCAATCAAAAGCCTGGTGAAATTATAATGTACCTTATAATGTACTTATATATTTAGGAACATTTGAAAAAAAACGTCATTCTTTTTTTCATAAATACTTAATACAAGTAAAAACATGTCCATCATACACTTAGGTACATCCAAAAACTGAGTCCCACGCAGGCCTAAGCTCATGACATGAGCTTTGAAGGCGTCTCTAGGAATAGGCTTAGTTAAAGGATCAGCTATCATTCTACTTGTAGATACGTACTTAATGGCAACCTCCTTCTCTTTTATAGCATTTCGATCAAAACGATAATGCCTCTTAATATCTTTGGTCTTCCTGTGGAACTTAGGATCCTTAACAAACTGGATAGCAGTAGTATTGTCGCATATCATCTCTACAGGATCATCAACTCTAGGAGTGAGATTGAGATCCTGGAGAAAACTCCTCAACCATATTGCCTCTTGAGTGGCAAGACAGCAAGCAACATACTCTGCTTCTATAGTCAAAAGTGTTATGTAGTCTTGTTTCTTACTGCGCTAAGATATGGCTCCCCCGCCTAAGGTGAACACATATCCTGAGGTAGACCCAGCCTCATCCAGATTAACCCCCCAATCAACATCCGTATATCCTCACAGCTTAAGGTCCCCACCTTGGTAGCAAAGGATCAGGTTAAATGTACCATGTAGGTAACGAGAGATCCTCTTGACAGCTTGCCAATGAGTAGGCCCGGCATGGTTTGGTAACGACTTACCAAACCATTCACGAAGCAAATGTCTTGCCGTGCACACAACATGGCATACATTGAGCTGCCCACTACAGTTGCATAAGGAAAATTGCTCATTTTCTCCTTCTCTTTGTCTGTTAGGCACTAAGCGAGACTTAAGGTTAAACCCTTTTCAACTGGAGTATCCACGGGCTTAGAATAATGCATTAAAAAATGTTCTAAGATTTTATTGATGTATGCTTCTTGACTCAAGCCAAGAAGCTTTTGGGAACGGTCCCGAGTTATTTCTATGCCTAGGACATACCTGGCTTCACCTATGTCCTTCATCTCGAAGACGAAGGATAACCACTACTTAGTGGTCTAGATCATCTCCATGTTGTTTCCAGCCAATAGTACGTTCTCAACATACAAAGTAAGAAACATAATCCTCTTTGTGCTTTTCTTGACATACACACAGTGATCTTCAAATACCATATTTAAGCCAAATGAGATAATGGCTTCATGGAACCTAAAATACCATGCTCTAGAAGACTACTGAAGACCATAAATAGATCTTTTAAGATGAAAAACTTTATCCTCTTGACCTTTTGATACAAAACCATTAATTTGATCCATATATATCTCTTCCTTAGTGTTTCCATTAAGGAAAGTAGTCATTACATCCATTAGGAATAACTCTAAATCCAAACGGGCGACCACGGCCAGAACCAAGCAAATAAAGGCAATTCTCACCATTGGAGAAAAAGTCTCTTCATAGTCTACCCCTTCAATTTGGGTAAACACGTTCGCCACTAATCGGGCCTTAAACTTACCTATTGATCCTCTAGCCTAACGTTTTATCTTGAAAACACACTTGTTTCCAATCGATTTACGATAGGAAGGAAGATCGATAAGTTCCCACACCTTGTTTCTCACCATAGAGTCCATTTCACCCACCATTGCTTCCATCCACTCTTTGTGATTAGTTGAATCAATAGCCTCTTAAAAAGAGGTGGGTTCCTCTATCTCTAAAGGAGGGCACAGGAATATTTCCTCTTGGATTTAAAAATATCATCGAGGTAGTCTTCCACGCTTACTCCTCCAGAGTGGAGGGCTTGTGTTGGTCTAACCCATAAAGGTAGTCCTTTCCCGATCTCTAAGAGGTATGGAATCCCCAACTGCGAGAGAATCATTTCTACTATCATAAACAAGTGGACTAACCTTATGTTCAAGAGCTGGAGAGGGAGGATGAACCTCATTCTTAGGTTAATTCTCTTGGGTGACCAACAACTCATCATTTCTTCCACATAATGGAAG
This sequence comes from Carnegiea gigantea, assembly GCA_029747015.1. NCBI lineage: Eukaryota > Viridiplantae > Streptophyta > Magnoliopsida > Caryophyllales > Cactaceae > Carnegiea > Carnegiea gigantea. The sequence continues at coordinate 181,103 of JAKOGI010000215.1, forward strand.
AGTACTATCCTCGGTGACATGGTGAGTGTTTAAATCCTCCCCCTTACTGAGAGATACCTGATCATCTAGCGGTAACTCATACAATGCTATGTCCTATTTGATTTCACCAATGCTTTAGAACTCATCCTCAAGAAACTCAACATTATGTGAATCTCCTTCTATTATGCCACCATTAAGGTGTTCACCATACATAACATATCCCTCAGAGTGTTCGGGATATCATAGGAACACCATTTTACTGGCTCTTTGACCAAGTTTCCCATGTTTATGAGTTGGGTTGTGTACATAACCAGCCCAAGCTCATGGACACAAATGTTCCAAGGAGGGTTTTCTACCATTCTATAACTCATATAGGGTAGCGGATACGCTCTTGCTTGGCACACGATTAAAGATGTAAGTTTCCATAAGCAATGCATCCCCCTAAAAAGTAATTGAGAGATTAGCGTGTTCTATCATTGACCTGACCGTTTCAAGCAATGTTCGATTCCAACATTCTGCCACACTATTTTGTTGTGGTGTGCCAAGAATTATAAGCTATCTTTACATACACTTTACCTCACAAAATTCTTTGAACATATGTGAGAGGTATTCACGACCACGATCAGTTCGAAGAGTCTTAACTCTCCAATCTAACTGGGTCACAACCTTGGCTACAAAGCATTTGAACACATCAGGTATATACATACCTATATCTTGAATAATCATCTATAAAAGAGAGGAAATACAAAGCCCTATGATGCACTTTTACAATCATGGGTCCACAAATATCAGAGTCAATAAGGTCTAAAGGACTTGATGCCCTACAAGCCTTAGCAAAAGGCTTTGCCTTGCTAGCTAAACATGATTCACATCTAGGCAACTTAACCTTAGTGAGTTGGTGTAAAAAACCTTCCTTAGCTAGCCTACTCATCCTATCTTGGCTAATATGACTAAGTCTAGCATGCCATTTAATTAATTCTAAATTGGAATCAAAATGTGAGACAAAAACAGAAGGAGAATTATTATAACAATCATCTAAATCAAGTACAAGGAAATTATTCTTTAAAGTAGCGTGGCCAAACACATTGCCATCATACATAATGTTCAAACCATCTACACAAGAACTAAAACCAAAATCTGACTTTGTAAGGACAACAGGCAAACTCGCAGGTGCAAAGAGAGCATGAAAAAGGAGCAATTTATTCCTTCCTCGTAGTGTGAGCTAGTACATTCCAATGCCTAGAACATCTTCTTCTTTGCCGTTTCCCAGCACGATAGATTGTGAACCCACTAAGTAGCGGTGAAAGTCCATGAAGCCAGCTTTATCTCAAACTGTACGTTTGCTTGCTCCCATATCTACAATCCAATTAGGAAAAGAATTAGCAACTAATGCATGAGAACATACATATAATTCGAGAGAATAAGCGGCGGAAGGTACCTTCTGAGGCTCAGGACAATCCCGAGCATAATGACCTTTCTTACCACAATTATAGCATTTCACACGCTCTATATTTTTCTCTCCATTGTCTTTGGCCTTTTGCTTCTTGGAAAACCCAGCCTTCGGCCTACCTTTCTGAGGGGGACACGATCCTTTCTTAGCTGCCGACCTCAAATGTTCTTATTGCCTCTGGGCCTATTTCCCTTGGCAACAAGAGCTACATTAGGAGTGCCGAACATTTTTAGGCACTCCTCCTCCATTTAAGGTGACTTTGGATCTCAGTGAAGGTCTTCATATGATATGAATGAGTTAAGACTACCTTTACATTATGCCAATGCTGTGATTTCTCAGGGGGAGCTCGAATCACATTCAGAACTTGCGCCCCCTCAGAAATTTCTTTACTAGCAGCCTTGAGATCACGAATTGTGCCACTCATAATTCGTAAATGCTTAGCCATGGTATGACTGGAGTCCATTTGGTACTGCATCCATTTTAGTTGCATGGTACGAAGCCTTGTTTTGGATGTTTGTCCAAAACAGATTTTGAGTTGGTCCCACATGCCCTTAGCTGTCGGACACACCTTCAACTCTCCAATCAGGTCATCATACATGTAGTACAGCATAGTAAAGCATGCTCTTCGATCCTTCTTGGGCCAGTCTTGGTAGGCATGTAAGCTTTCTTCATACTGCACAGTAGAAGTATCAATAGGCTTGCCATCTTTGTCCTTGTCAGATGGCGAAAACTTTGCTACCTTCAAGTGTTCCGGCAAGTCTCTTTCGTTCAGAAGATACTGAATCTTCCGCTTTCGTATGTCATAGTTAGGCCCATCTAACTTTTGATTAGTGGACAATTCACTGATCATTGCATTGTTAGCTGCCATATCTACAAGTATTCAGTACAAAGATGGACGTAAGGCACAAATATCTGAGCAATTAAATTAAAACAATTTCATCGCTCACATTATATGATCCAAAATTTCGCTAAACTTATAACCATCTCATATAATCATGAACAAAAAGTTTAACTAATTTAATTACAACAATATTTCCATTTAAAAAAACACATTTATATTGACCATAATTATAATGTTAAACAAATTAACATTTATTTAAATATCAGATATTTATTAAAATCCATATAAAACTAATTTCCATATTGATATATCGGATTTGGTAAAAATGTATGAAACTAATTCATACTTCCACCATCATCAATCATGTAACAAAATAATCAACTATATAAAACGAATTTATATGTTATGAGCATGTAAAAAAAATATAAAAATAAACATTTGAACATCAAATGTATTAATGTTATAATAACAAGTTTATCCATTCATGATCAAAACTAATTGGAAATTAGAATTTTAACTCATTAATGCACCAACCTTAACATAAATTTGTTATCATAATTATTAATAATGTTCATGCGCAAATCATAAACATAACCTTAATAAAATTAACATATCAAAATCAATATCAAAAAAACAGCAATTGGGTTACTTAAACCCTAACTTAACCTGAGACCCCTTCCCCATTTTATATTTCTCGTCTTCATTGAAGTGGGTGCCTCACTTCATTGAAGTGGGTGCCTCACTTCATTCAAAAAAGCCTCTCACTCTCTCTCTCTAACTCTCAAAGCTTCTCAGGTTTGCTCTATCTTTTCGGCTTTTGAAGGCACCATCTGCCTCCATAGGTTTTCTACTCTCTCTCTTTGACCCTTGAAGTACTCTCTATCTCTCTAAATCTCGACGCTTAGCTGAGACAAACACCGTACTGCCTCGACTCTGCTCTGCTCCCTAGCAGCCATGGCCGCCTTCCTTTTAAGAAGCGGCTTCTAGACTGCCACTAAAACCACCACCCAAAAACCCAAATAATGAACACCATCCTCACTCGCTGTGTTTTTAGGACACACGAGCCTATTCTACAAGTCTTTCGATGAAACCACCACCACAAACGTGTAGATTGACCGCTGACTAATCACTAGTGCTGGCCACTCGCCCACTGCGCCACCTAGGTGGTGGCAGGCGTATCACATGTGCCGTTCTGTTGGGCTGTTTGGGGTGGTTTATACCGAAAGAACATAGATCAATGACTATAAAGACCATTTGGACGAAGAAAACGATCACATTTGTCTTCGTTGGCGGCGCGTGACCCATACACGCTGCCCCTCCTGGCGGTTCTGATGGGTGAATGGTAAGCTTTTGATCTACGCCTTTTTTTTTACAAATTTAGGTCCGTGGGGGTTGAGTCAGCCAAGGGTCGAGGGTGGTTTTCATTTTTAGATCTAGAGAGATTAGGGTTAGGGGCGGGGTCACAGGTCTCTTAGTTTAATTACCACAAAATTATGCAATTTCATATCAAATTAGCATGAATTTGAGCACAATAACAATACATAAATTTCATCAGTATTGCTCATAAAAACATTATCATATAAATTTCATGGGCATGTTTTTATCAGAATAGCATGACTCTAGATTGATTCAATTCTCTCATAAAACTGATAAGAATTTTTTAGTAGATTCACCCAGAATAACATTTTAGCATAGTAGCATATACGAATTTGAACTGGATATATGCATAACATGATCTGCAATAATCACATAGATTATCATGCCTTATAATAGATTAGCTTAAGTGCATGCATACTGAGATTCATACAAATCGGGGCTAGCATCATAAGGGCTTGTTCTAATACCAGTGATGGCAAATAGAGGTTACCTTAGTTGCGGAAATTGAGCCTGGATCTTTATGCCTTCTGATTGCTACCCACGATTATGGTGGCTACTAGAGTCACCCGTAATTCACACTCTAAACCCAAAACCCACTGAGATGGCTATGGTATATGTGAGGAGAGGGCTGAGAGGCTATTAGATCTAGGGAATTGTCTTCTTATGCTGTGTGCCTCACCTCTTAATCCACACCTCAATTTACAGTGGCACATAGCCCTAAGGAGGATCAAGAAGTAAATGGATGATTAAGACTGATTAATATAAAATTAATCACCTTTATAACTCCTAAATCAATTGTTATTATAGCCATTTAATTGTGATTGTTATTGGTCAATATATCAATTAACCATTTCATCCCTCTTCAACATCCACTCCCCTTCCTCCCCTTCTACATCATCGTTATTTAGCTTATCCTTAGCTAATGCCCTAAGTTGGCAATTGATCTACCTGCTGTTTGTGCTAATAAGGTGGTAGAGTTGCTTACTCCCTTACAACATAATTAGGTTTATTTTGTAGGGAGGGGAATCAACCCATAGTTGTTTGGGATCAAGGGGCAGGGGGCATTTTGTTGACGTTAACCATTTGGCACATTAGGATAAAATTTTTATTAGGGGGCGGAGGGGAAGGAAAGGCACAAGATCTTAGTTTTGTCATGGATATAGCTAATTTCGGCAATTAGTAGCCATATTCAGTTACCAATATATATATATATATATATATATATATATATATATATATATATATATATATATATCATACTATTGTGAGCACATACTGTTAACAACTACATCAATAAATATACATTAAAAGAATTAGTATATGACGGCTACACGTATGAAAAATATATACACGTGAGCAATGAGAATATGTGCTCCTGGAAGCACATAAAAAATTACCTTCAGCTATTATCTACATTTAGTGTTTAATTGTCTACACCAAGTGAATTACAAATGATTGTCTACGTTTAGGATCGACTTACACCCACAAACAATATATTCATGGATGGGAAGATGTTTTTGTCATCATTCATTTCCTTGCATATTAATTCACAAATTAGAGCGACATTTTTTCAAATAATTATCTAACGTATCGATTTGTATATAAATTACCATATAACTCAAAAATTGTAGCTTAATATATCAAAGCACATCAACTACTTATCATGTTCTTTTACTAACAATCAAGCCAGAATGAGCATATTACTTCAAACATGTTAATTTAAACTTATCATAAACTAACATTATTAATTTGAACTTATCACAAATGTCATAAATGTCATATTATTTTAAAGATATCATAATTGTCATAAATTAACATATCATATATACCATACATTATTGATATTAATTAAATCATACCAACTCAAAAACATAGTCTGTAACAGATGAACAAGCAATTAACCCATGTAATTAGCTTCTATTCATATGTAACCAAAGAAATAAATCATGTCATAAATTAATACTATGTACTTGACTTCTAGAAAAAAATGTAATTAACATATAATTAAATAATTACAATAATAGAATTTTATACTAATTAGACACATAAGTTGAGTATTAGCATAATAGAAACAACTTAATATACATACATAAAACATAGACATAATAATAAATCTAAACATATATTTAAGAATGACCTAATTTTTGAAAATCCAAACATGGCAATATTATAAAGAAACATTCTATTATTATTAATAAAAACATCTGAATTGCTTAGACCTGGCAAAAGTGACTCGAGACCTGAAACCCAAACCAAATGACCTAGGCCCATGCCCAACCCGACATCCGAAATAAGTGCACTCGAAAGTGCACCTGAAAGCCGAATTAGCCCGAATTGAACCATACCCGATCCAAAATTATCTACAAATTTGCTTATTTTTTCATGACAAGTGCATTAGAACAAAAATTGACCAGCCCGAAGTTGCCCCAAATCGTAGTTCACCCGACCCAAACCGAACTAACCCGAAATGTCACTTAACCCAAAACATGACCAACCCAAACTTAACCCAACCCGTAGCTAAACTGAATGACCCATTTGCCAGGTATAGAACTGCTTCACCTCTCAAATATAAATATATATATATATATATATATATATATATATATATATATATATATATATATATATATATATAGTGAGTTCGAACACTATGGTCGTGGCACTTATCCTGTTAAGCGCTTACTAAGATTTTATTTAAAAATGAAAATTTTAAATAATATGAGATTTAAAGTCATCACAATGAATAGTGTCTTTTCAATTACTCCAATGAACAAAAAAAGGAATTAAATTATAGACACTAATATTATTATTTCTAAAACTTTAAATTATAAGGCTAATTATAATGTTTCTAAAAATATTTTCACTAAAATTTTGAAACAAACCGTGCATAATACGGACTTAAGGGAGAAAAATGAACATAAAATGATGAACAAAAATTCATACATATGATTAAGATGACACAATCTACTAATAGTTAAATATACCAATAATAATAAAATAAATCATATTATTAAAATTACAAAAGCTTAGATAACTAAATGGTTCAATTCTTTCTTCATACGAGCCTCAACTATCACTGCATGCTCTTCACAATAATAGATATTGAGACAATGAGAGTTTAGCACGAATATTTAACAATGAAGTGTGGGTATTTATAGAGATTATTTTTACAAAAGAAAATTTATTGGGGTGGATAATGACCCGTCCAATAAGAAGTTGACATGTGGCGCTGTCCAAGTCAACATGGAGCCCAAGTTGACCACATGTTTCTAGAAAGAGGATGATGGGGGTATAATGGTAATGTGACCTTTTGAATGGGCAAGTTACCCACCTACCCTTGAGAGGCCAACCCCAAGGTTATAAATACCCCAACTTTTTCCGTTTGTGCGGACTTTTATGCTCTCGCATTTACTTTTCACTTTTGAAAAACTCTCTCTCTCTCTCTCTCTCTTTTTTTCCCCACCTCAACTCTTTGCTCTCTAAATTTGCTTTTCAAATTCTTCATGAGATTGACTTGAATGTTGGAGGGGCTTTCCTCAGAGAAACATCGAGGTTGACCTTCGTGCAGGTCATTGAAGGAGGATATGTCAGTGCGTTCGATCGATTGACACGTCAGCCACACTTAAGTCTGGGCGTCACCACCTGTCAAGTAAGTTTCATCCAAAAATAGAATGGCACCATCTGTGGGGATGCATTGGCAAGATGGTTGGCACTCGATCAAAAGCACTGAAGCGGCGAGACAAAGTTAAGCATGTGCCCACCCGGGGGGCATGGTGCCTGCCTGGCACAAAGCACTGGAGAGAATTCGGTAGATCGTCCTTCCATCCCATAGTTTGTCACCACGAAACAATTAGAGGAGGCTCTAAAATAAGTCTAAGAGGCAGTGATTCATGGGGCGTGCGAGAAGATGAAGGCAACTGAGTGTCAGCCTGAACCGATCCGAGGATTCGAATATAAGTCAATGTCAGGATACACCCCTCCGTATCAGCAAGTTCATAGCTAACACCCTCAAAGGGATGCAAATGACTTATAGGGCGAAGATGCCCGGAGAATTATCGAAGCTAAATAGGCCATGCGAAGAGCTCAAAACAGCATTGCTTGCTCTCATTCCGTCACGACTCCATGTGCATCCAAGGGCTGGGGAGCCGAGTGGTACGAGGAACAGGATGAGTCCTCTCGCCCTCGTTATTCGAAAGCGGGAGGTTTTGAAGAAATAATTTTGATGCCGCTAAAGCCCATAGGAAGGACCCTAACAGGGACTGGGTACCCCAAAGCACCCATCCCCCCCAAATGACCAGTGCCCAGAGAGGGCCACAGGTAAGGGATATTATCTAGGCACCAAGGATCGCCTTTGGTAATAGAGTTGGGCCATCTGAGGCCATCCGTGCTTTGAATTGGGGGCTCCTAGGAGAAAGAACACTTGCCTTTTTTATCGACACCCTTCAGTAGGGCAATTATGGAGGCGTCGCGTCCCAAGAAAGTCAAAATGCCAACAATTGATCCCTTCGACAGGACCACCGACCCTGAAGTCCATTTGGATGCCTATAAGGCAGAGATGTAGGTCCAGGATGTCAACGATGCAACTTGCTGTCACTACTTCTTGGCCACATTCAAAGCAATTGTACAGAAATGGTTCAATGGACTCCCTAATGAGAGCATTACCTCATTTAACCAGCTGGCCGAGTTGCTCAATACTCACTTAGTAGCAAGCAAAAGAGAGCAAAATACTAGTATTTATCTCGCTAAGATTCGGCAAGCTAAGGGAAAGGACTTGAAGGACTACGTGATGAGATTCAACCGTGAAGTCGTCCTAATCCCAAACTTACATGATGGGGTAGCGTATACAACTTTTCTCAACGGGTTACGCGCCGGTACGTTTTAGTTCTCCTTGGCTGAGAGTAAGGTGGCGACATTAGCAGAAGGCCTGAGGAGGGCCCAAGATTTCATACAGGCTAAAGAGAGGTGTGCTGGAGATGATTTCGTCCTTCCTGACAACCGAAAAAGAGGAGGGGAGGATAAGGGTCCCCCGGCAGACAACCATCTTGGGAAGGATGACGAGAGAATCGGGCGTTTTCACACTATGCCCCGTAACATTCTCATGGAGATCAAGGGCAACCCCATACTAAGGCGTCCAAAACCCATTGACACCCCAGCGAAGCTCAGGAATAAGAACAAATATTGCGAGTACCATGAGGATCACAGGCATACCACCGCTAAGTGTCTCGAACTCGAAAAAGGCCTCTATGAGCTAGCTGATCGAGGACAGCTGAACCGCTTCTTAGAAAAGGGAGGAGGTAGGGATCACGTCCGATGCAACCCAGAGGGAAAGAAGGATGATGATGTTGATCACAACGCAGAGATCATAGCCACAATCATCAGAGGAATTGATAGTAAGGACTTAAGTGAAGGGTACCGAAAAGCTCAAATCCAGAATCTCAGTCAGGTCATAGCCGCCAGGGAGTTAAAACCACTTGTAGAACCACCCATGACCATTTTTCCAGAGGACATACGCCCCTCGCAAACCCCTCATAATAATTCTTTGTTAATATAACTCGAGGTGGCGACTGACATGGTTCGCCGAATACCTATGGAAGTCGGAAGTTCGATTAATATCATCACTCGGGAGTGTTTAAAGAAGTTGCAGTACAGTGAAAAAGAATTAGAGACGGCCGAAGCTCCTATTGTAGGGTTCAAGGGATACCCACGTATCCTCTTAGAACCCAAAAATTACTTGTCCGAGTGGGCAATAAAGATAACTCACGTGCCGTGGAAACAAACTTTCCAGTGGTGGACATCCCTATGGCATACAATATCATCCTGGGGAGACTAACTCTTAACGCCATCAAAGCCGTGGTGGCACCTTACCTCTTGCTTATACAATTTGAACTAGATGATGGAAAGCTGGAGAAACTACACGGGGACTAAAAGATGGCAAGGGAATGCTACTACGTGAGTTTGAAGCCCTTGGGATGGAAGGAAGAACCCCCTTCAGGTGAAGCATCTCGACTACCTAAGATTGGCAAAACGTTTGTCACAAACGCAATGGTAGTACTTTTGGCTTTGGTAGAGGAGCACAGAAGGGCTTTCCTGGACCCCACCTCTAAGGTTGTGTCTGCACCCTTGGACCCCACATGCCCAGAACGCATGGTTCAGATCGGCACGTAACTCGACCCCTGGATAAGAGATGAAATTATTGAACTCTTGAAATAATACAAGGATGTGTTTGTGTTCAATCCTTCTGAGATGCCAAACATAGCGCCAGATATCATGGAACACAAACTATGTGTGGATCTAAATCATAGGCTGATCATTCAGAAACGAAGATACTTGGGGGTAGAAAGGAGCGTGGCTACGCCAATTGAGGTCTGGAAGCTTTCAGAAGCGGGACTCATAAGAGAATGCCAATACCTTGAGTGGGTATCGAATGTCGTCTTAGTCAAGAAGCCCAACGGGTCATGGAGGATGTGTGTCAACTTCACTGACTTGAACAAAGCATGCCCCAAAGATATCTACCCATCACCAAAGATAGACAGGCTAGTCGATTCCAAGGCCGGCCATGAACTCCTTAGTCTCATGGATGCTTTCTCAGGCTATCACCAAATCCCTTTGGTTGGGGAAGATCAAGAGAAGATGACCTTCAGTGTTGATACTGGTCCATACTGTTACAAGGTGATGCCATTTGGCTTGAAGAATGCTGGAGCTACCTATCAGTGCCTCGTGAATAAAGTTTTTGCAACACTCATAGGGAAGACCATGGAAGTATACGTCGATGATATGATGACTAAGAGTGTCCAAGAAATCAATCATGTAACGGACCTTGAGGAGACCGTCAAGGTCCTGAGGCAGTATGAAATGAAGCTCAATCCCAAGAGTGCATCTTCAGTGTCATGTCTGGAAAGTTCTTAGGCCACATGATTGATCAAAGGGGCATTGAAGCCAACCCTAACAAGGTCCAAGCAGTACTGAACATGAAGTCTTCGACAACAGTAAAAGAGGCACAAAGGCTCACTGATTACTTTACCATGCCTGGAAGCTTCATGTCAAGTTCATCCGATAAATGCCTTCCTTTCTTCAAAGTCCTAAATAAGAGCGCATGCTTTGGTTGGGATGAGGAGGCCAAGTAAGCCTTTTAAAACCTAAAGCAGCACTTGGGAAGACTCCCTCGGATAGTAAGCTATTTGTGCCAAAAATGTGTCATTTTTAAGGTACTTTTACACCTATTTTGTGCTTGTTATAATCGTATTTTTAAGGTTTTTATTTGATTTGATTTTGTTTTTGTAGGTTTTGAATAAAATGAGAATTATTACCGTAAAAATAGAAAAAATGATGAAAAATGTTGAAAAATGAAAAATTGGGCCAAATAGACTCGACCCAATTCCCTAAACCCACTATTTCAGCCCAATAAGGAAAAAGAAAAAAAAGGGGAGAAAAGCCCAATTTAACCGGCCCAAAAATCCCTCCCAGGCATGCCTATCACGTGTTCCCGTTTTCTTCCCCACAGGCGTGCGAGGCATGTGACCTTCTAATTCCTCCCTTCACTTATCTCTTCTTTCTCTCTTCTCTCACAGTAAACCCAGACCCCTGACATCCAGAGAACCCTGAAACCCCCCCATCTCCATCTCTCAACCTCATATCTCTCCCTATCTTTCTTCGTAATTTCTATCTGTCTCTGAACCACGCACCACCATCATCGTCAACCACCTTCATTAGTGCGCTCAACAGTACCAAATCAAACTCCACACGCCAGCAAATCAAGCATCGCCACCGTCTACGCAAGCTGTGAGATTGATGGGTGAGAATGAGGCAGGGTCGGGGTATAAAATGAAGGGCTGCAATGAAGAGAGGTACAAGCTAGGCAATTTTAGGTTTTAATTAGGTTTAGTTTTAAGTTTTAGGGTTTAATTTTGGTCTTCTGCTCTTCATTTTTGGCTTTAATTCGAGTTTTAGATTCCAGGTTTTAGTTTTGTTTCGCATCTTGCTTCAATGTTGCAATTTCAGAGTCAAGTTTTGTAGTAATTTTATATCATTAGGCTACGAATTATGCAATTTCTAGTTAGAATTGAGTGGGTTTCTGTTGATTTGGCGATTCATGCTTGAATTTGTTTGCAAAAAGGTTCAAACTAACTGTTGGGTGTGACTAGAAACTATGGGTCGCGTTAATGGCATGTCTGCCATGTTTAACGATCCTTGAATCATATTATGGGTTGTTCTTTGCTAAAAATCCCCAAAATCCCCTCCCCTGCTCTTCGTTGAAGCACCAGCAATGGTGATTCCGCCGTGGTTGAGCAAGCATTGGAAGTTCATGAGTGGTTATTTTTGCTTAAGGTGTGGATTCTTCTTCCTCTGTTCTGGTTGTCTGGGAGTTCTGTTTGCTCCAGATTTTAGCTTGAAACAATTCTAGGTATTGGGTTGTTCGACTCCTCTGATTTGCTCTGCTTGTGATTCCCCTTCCCCTCTAAGTTGATTCTATTTGAGCATGGTCCGGTTCTAATGTTATAAGATGATGTTGTTGATTGAATCTGGTGGCTTGATGATCTCGACTGAATGATTTCGTATGATGGTTTAGTTTCAATTGAATTTCGATTTAGTATTGAATGATGGTTTGGTTTTTAGTTTCAATTGAATGATGGTTTAGTGAGTTAAGCTTATGTTTAGTTTACCTAATTTTATGCTTAGTCGAATGCTAGCTGAACACTTGTGCTTTCCTTGAACGATTTAATTTTTTGGTTAGTGTAGATTACATTAGGGTAGTTACTTAATCCACTTCTTTTTTTAACCTTAATCTCTATCCCCATCCCCGTAGAGACGACCCTCAAGTATTACAGCAAAAGTTGTACACTTGCGGCCATTTTATTCACACTCAAAATCTCCCAACAAGTTTTTGGCGCCGTTGCTTTGGATGGGATTACATTAGGGAAGTCCTAAAGAAGGAAGCATGCTTTGGTTGGGATAAGAAGGCCGAGCAAGCCTTCCAAAACCTCAAGGAGCACTTGGGAAGACTCCCTCGGATAGTAAGCCCTACCACGTGGGAACCATTGGTAGCATACCTCGCCGTCTCTGATCATGCAGTGAGTACAGTGCTACTTGTGGAAAGAGATAGACAACAACTATCTATCTACTATGTCAGCTACATCCTGGCAAGGGCCGAGCAGCATTACCCTCTCATTGAAAAGTTTGCATATGCTTTGCCAATCGCAAGTAGGAAGCTAAGTTTGCATTTCGAATCGCACCATATTGCTGTCCTGACTGAGCAACCCTTGTAAAACACTCTTGAGAAATATGGAAGCTTTAGAAGAATGTTAAAGTGGGTCGTCGAGTTAGCATCCTATGGCATAAGATTTGAACCACGAAGAGCAATCAAAGCTCAAGCCCTCGCTAACTTCATTACCGAGTGCCCAGTTGCAAATGAGCCCCAAGAGATCATTAGTAAAGCATAGATGTTATACGTCGAAGGATCGACAACTAACAGGGGGAGAGGAGCCGGGCTGATCGTGGTATCACCTGAAGGACATTCATATGACATGCATTGAAACTCACATTAAAGACATCCAACAACGAAGCAGAGTACGAAGCCCTACTGGCTGGGATGGAAATTTATAATGCAGCAGTACTTCTACACCTAAAGGCTTTCTCCGACTCGTAATTAGTAGTGAGTCAAGCAAAGGCGAGTTTGAAGCTCGCGATCCATCTATGATATCCTACTTAGCCAAAGTAAAGAAGACGTCCTCTATGTTCTAAAAATTCAAAATTGAACACGCACTCAGATGAGAGAATCTACAAGCGGATGCCTTATCAAAGCTCGCCAGTTCCTCCCTCGATGGATGTCCTAAAAACATTCGCTGGGAAGTCCTGTTGGAGTGAATGATTGACGCCAAGGAATTGGTTTGGATTGATAGAAGTGAGACATGGATGGAGCCCCTCATAAGCTATTTACGTGATGGAACCTTACCGCAAGACCCGAAGGAGGCCGATCGCATAAAGAAAAGATCTGAATGGTTGACTCCTTTTCAAGAAGGCTTCTTATATCCCCTGCTAAGGTGCACTACACCAGACGAAGGTAAGAAGATCTTGGCCAAAATACATAAAGGAGAGTGTGGGTCGCACATTGGGGGATGCAGCTTGGCTGCAAAGGCATTGAGGACCGATTACTATTAGCCCACACTCTGGTTTGATACAATGGAAATGGTTAAAAAATGCAACAAGTGCCAAAGAGTTAACCCCTCTACCACCCACCATCCACCCTAATGATGGCAATGCACTCCCCGTTGCCTTTCGCAAAGTGGGGCATGGACATTTGGGGTCCTTTCCCAAAGGCAACAAGATAATGCAATTCCTCATTTGTCGCATGGATTATTTCACCAACTGAGTGGAATCAGAGTGGTCGCATCCATCACCGAAAGAGAAGTCCGGAAGTTCATGTGGAAGAATATCATCACAAGGTTTGGTGTCCTAGAAGTAATGGTATTTGCCAATGGCCAGTAGTTCGATACTGATAAGGTATAAAACTATTGTGCCGAGTATAGCATCCAAACAAGGTTCACTACTATCGCTAGGCCTCAGACAAATGGACAAGCTGAATCTACCAACAAGCAAATTCTCAATGGGCTTAAAAAGAAACTGGACAACGCAATGGGGTTATGGGCTAATGAGCTCCCAGCTATACTATGGGCCATTCGGACAAAGGAGAAGAGCGCAATTGGGGAAACCCCTTTAATGCTCGTCTATAGATTAGAGGTGATGATTCTAGTTGAGGTTGTTGTACACACCCACTGTATCTTAACCTTCCAAGAGAACCTTAACAACCAGGCCCTTAGGGATGCACTTGGCCTGTTGCCCATGGTAAGAAGAGATGCCTACCTTAGGGAAGAGATTATGAAATTATGATGGCCCAATTGTACAATCATAAGGTCAAGGAAAGACCCATAAAGGTGGGGGTCTTGGTCCTATGGAAAATGGAGGCCACCGGAAAGGGGGGCAATCCAAGGGAACATTACACCCAAAGGGGAAGGGCCATACATGATCATCGAAGAAGTACAACCTGGAATGTTTTGCCTCTCAATCCTTCAAGAGGAAAGGATACCAAGGACTTGGCACTCCGACTACCTTAGGAAGTACTACACATAATTTAGCTGTGAAACGGTCATGTGTCGATGTAAATTAGATACCTGCTTCACACTAGCACATTGGCTATATGTTCGGCTGGCCCCTAATTTATCATCTGTGAATATTAATGAATGTATTTCCCCTTAATCTTCTTATTCTCTTTGTCGTCAAGTTTAGGGGCATAGGGGCTTAGAGTGCAAGACCTGCGTCCTTTATTTACGTTAAGTTGGCTGCCTTACCTTTCACGTTACAAAATTCATATTTTATTAACCATATGAGTTAAATAAGTATCGATGTGCTTATGTGAGCGATGATTTTATTAAAAAGAATTATTATTGTTATTGTTGATTTTAAAGTTAATTCGTGCTATTTATGCTCTTAAATTGTATCGATAGTTTGATTTAGTCGTTATTGGATTTATTTAGTCATTTACCAAATACGATTAGGTTGTTTACCTTAGAATTAGTTTCGATGTTTAATAACTCGAACCTTCATATATTTAGGAATAAATAGTCAATAGGAGGTTGTATTGTCGATTTGGGTTGAGGGCATGAAGTACGAAATCAAACTAGCGGTGCTATTTATTGAACAGCTTAGAACAAAAGGAAAACAGGAAGGGCATTTTTATAAAAAAAGGGGCGCCCATCCCCTTTCTTCTTCATTCCCACACGAAACCCTTCTCTCCTACTACTCTGCATTTCTTCTTCTTCCTCCATCACCATGCGTGACCACTAAGCTCCCAAAACCCCCAATTTTCGGTCAGTCTAGCTCGAAAATCCCTAGATTTCGCCTCCCTATCATCAAACCAACCTTTTGATGTGAAATATGGGCAAAATCAGAGACAATCTAGCATGATTTCGGTTGAATTGGGCTACGATTCGATGCTTCAGGCGCGAGCCAAAGCTTGGATGTGCAACCTAGCTTCTAGTTGCTTGGAATCCTCTCTAAACTAGGAGTAATTCGCGACCTCAAGCACCCACCACAAGTTCTAGTCAGTGAGTGGACGTTTGGGTTGAACTTAGGGTTCGAATTACACGGGTTTGGGCGTGGTTCGTTCGTGTGGTCAGGGAGCACAGAGTCAAAAGTTGGAGTTTTGAGCGCCTGAATGCGAGCTGAAAGCCCTTTGAATGAGTCTCCAACCTGGAACCAAGGTGGGTGTTTCTCGCCTTCGACGTATTAGTAGATTCGAAAATGTTTTAGCCTAAACAATGATGCATGTCAGCTTAGATTTAGTTCATTTCATAAAATATGTAATGAGAAACTATGCATGTTAAGTTAAAAAGAATTCATGCCTAAAAACTTAGTTCGAAATGAGTTATGTATGTTTAGATTCGATTCAAGTAAATTCAGTTATTACATGCCTAAAAATATAGTTCAAAATGAGTTATGCATGTTTAGGTTCGATTCAAGTGAATTCAGTTAATGCATGCTTGAAGCGTTGACTTGAATAGTGACTTTGATATGATAAATGAATGCCTAGAATCGTATTATGCTTAAATGACTTAAATAGGTTTGAATAGTAACTTCGATATAATAAACGAATGTCTTAAAATGCATTATGTTTAAATGGCTCAAATAGGTTCAAATAGTAACTTCGACGTAATAAACGAATCCCTTAAATCGTATTATGTTTAAGTGGTTTATTTAGATTCGAATTGTAACTTCAATGTAATAAACAAACGTTTGGAATCGTATTATGCTTAAATGACTTAAATAGGCTTGAAATGTAACTTTGAGGCAACGAATGACGCCCCGAATCGGTACTTGTCTATTTAGTTGAATTATGCTCATAAAATAACTTTGGAAATAGCATCTGAATGACGAACTGAGCATGTTTACATCCCTTAACTACAATACATGAACGTAACCATGTTCCATGCTTAGTTAGTTTAACTTAGCTTACTAAATGTCCGTTTCAAGTTAAGGTCGTATGGATGCCTATATATATGTGTGTGTGTCTCTATGGTTATAACCATCGGTTCTAGGGCATTGTCAGTTGTTTATTCAGTATGTTAAGCATTGGTAAGTTTCGTAAGGTTATGTATCGCATTTCAGCATATCATAATGATTAGGATGCTAGTTTGTGAAATTGAAACCGAGATGGTAGTTGGATGGTTTGAGGTAGAACTATGAATGGTTCGAAGACCTGTGGTCGGTTGCTATATGCGGAGGGAGTTTGGGTTGTGATTACTGCAATCGTGTGGATTGTGAGGCCGTGTGTGGCTCATTGTATTGTTGAAATGATTATGAAGTGCTTGAATGAATTATGTTCAGATCCCTCCCCTTTTATGCTATTAAGATGCATTATGCGTGTAAAGGTGTTATTTTGAAAAGGATATTTCTCGTGTTTCAAAACAACGATAGCTATGACTATTAGCAATCAATGGCCTATTTTAGCTATAGAACTTTGTTTTAGGAGTGAACTCGCTTGAACGGGAGAATCCCTAAAGAATTTGATTGAAAAAAAAGTGCGACATGTGAAAAAAAGATTTCGCTGTTAAAGGCAGCAAAATTATTAGCCTTTATGGCCCATACGCTTTCAATTGGCTAAGATAATGTGCTTCGAACAATATGTTATGAATGATTCTGTTAGGCTATGGGATAAGTCCTGGTACTAGGAGACCCTGACGAAGGTAATGGTCTGATATATTATATGCAGCCGTCTCGGGAGTAAGAGCTTAAGCGTGAGCTTTAGGTCTCACTATGAGGTTCAGAACAGATCTCACCCAATCAGCACCTTGTAATGATCTTATGCCAGATGTATTTTCCTAATAAGCAAAGAAAAGCGGTTGGCATTTTGCCATTTCAAGTATTTCAGAAGAAAGAAAGTTTCAAGGGCCATTAAGAGGCCAATTGAATGAAATGTGGAAAGTTATAAGGGTCATTATGTGACCAATACGAAAGAGAGTTCCTTTAATGAAAACGAGCCTTAAAGAGACTAAGAAAAGAGTTTTTATGGGCCTCAAGAGGCTAACCAGAGTGTTTTCAAGAAAAGATGAAACGTTTTCTGTGCATGTCCTGTGCTTTTCTTATAAATGAAATGTGAATGAGATTTCAAGTAAGGCTAAGCAAAGTGTTTTCACAGGAAGAAGGAACGATGTTTGTGCATATCATATGAATGAGATCTAAGTAAAGTATGCTAATAAAAATAAAGCTTTATGTGAATATTCCAAGTATAACTTCTGAATGAAATGCTAAGTAAGATACGATCATTAAAAAAAAAGCCATATGATCATATTTCATGAGTACCCTATGAATGAGATTTGAATGAGACTTGAAATTTGTGTGCACCTTATATATGCCATATCAATGAAGTGCCAAGAAAAGTATGATTATGAAAAGAGATAACCTTATGTGCACATCATATGAATGGTGTTTCATGTATAGTTTAAATGGAATGCTAAAAGGTTATGTTATAAAAAGAAAGATCCCTATGCTTAGCCTTCGATGCTTACTTACATGCTTAACCACTTGTTAGTAAAGGAACTTAGTCATTGAGGGACTTAGAAATATATTTGAGTGGCTAAAATGAAGTTTATGTTTAGTAACCCTTCCATAAGGACTTTACGAATGCCTAATATTATAGTAAAGTATGAATACGTGATATATGACAATTAAAGATATTATTACCTGCAACGGTTTTGGTTTTAAGGGGGTTGAAGGACACTCACTTGAGCGTGTGGTTGCTCATCCCACTACTCTTTCCCCTTTTCCCCCTAGTTTCTTTATGACAGTAAGAAGTTGAGTTAGCTATGTCAAGATGGAGTCTATTCTCGCTTGTAAAGTGTTATGTGTGCCTACTTACGTCTTAAATGAAGTCATGTAAAGTATTCTTAGTTTGTAAACGTTTGTAAACAATTATTCTAGGTCATGTAATGCATATGGTGTGAAGGTCGCTCTGTATGGCCGTATGAGCCAATCATCTAATTAGTTAGATGTTTTCTTGGTCAAAGTTAGTTATGATTTGGGATGTAAACCCCTATACTCCGGTTGTGTGAACCGTTGAGTTGTATCTTTCATTTCTTCTTTATTAATGAACTATTCTGGTTGGTGTACTCCGAGCGAGTGGCTCATTGAGTTATAAACTCCGGCATGTGGCCGTTAAGCTTCTTTTAAATGTTTTATACTTCCATTGATTTGCAGGGGTTTATTGTAAGGCTTTTAGCCTAGAAACGGTCAGTTTTTAGGAGAAACTCTATCCGTTTCGTCCCAAAATTTTAAGTAAGAAGTTAAAAAAATGTAACGCTCCTAGCCTAGGGGCTGGGGGTGTTACATTGATGGTATCAGAGCATGGTCCTGCGATCATAGGCCGCGACCTGAGTCTTGCATCACATATAGTTGCCTAGGAACGCGTTCATAATGACATGATACATGTCTGCCTTGTGTGCAAATGTGAGTTTTATGTGACTGTTAGCACATTTACCCAGTTAGGTGTGGCTTTAGTGGGCTGATTGGTTGGACAAAAGAACCATTTGCTAAGTTGTAGGCCGAGTGACTCATATTTTCGTGGATAAGTTAAGTCTTAGCTCAATCGAAAGCTTAAAGAACATATGATTTGAATTCGAATGATTGGAAAAGCCTTAACTCTAAGTTCATCTTTGCCCCTGAAGTATTATTTGCCCCTCGGGCCTCATAATGGAGAGAGCAGACGCACTCAGTGGTTGGTAGGGAATGAGCTAGAAGCAGTTAAGCCATTCTCCTTTCGAAACATAGAGACCTTGAAAGTTGAGATCCTTCCTAAATAGTGAGTTAAGGTTTTCCTGTCGCATAAAAGACCTTTCTAATTCCATAGTTAGGCCTTACTATTGTATCTGAAGACTTGCATTTGCTTTACAATGGTGTTCGTGCCTTGTTCTATGAGCATAAGCTTCTATGTGTAACTAGATGTATTGAATACTTACTTGTTAAGATGCATTCGTTGCTTGATGTGTCCATGACCAATTATGTGTTTTATGAATAAGTTATTGTACTTTTTGATGTTTGCTTAACTTAAGTTGGTTTATTATATGACTTGGTCATTTAGGTAATACAAGTTTTGTAATTCATAGCATGACATGACCCATGACTCATTGTTTACATTCCGTGGCTTCTATAATTTCATGTTATAGCTAAGTAACTGCATGCGCCTGTGTTTGAAGCATGATGAGACGACTA
This sequence comes from Carnegiea gigantea, assembly GCA_029747015.1. Classification (NCBI taxonomy): domain Eukaryota; kingdom Viridiplantae; phylum Streptophyta; class Magnoliopsida; order Caryophyllales; family Cactaceae; genus Carnegiea; species Carnegiea gigantea. Next base: position 201,007 of record JAKOGI010000215.1, read on the forward strand.
TAGAAACCTGCATTCATACATTCTTGCCCTTATTTGATTAATTAGAGTAGTGTAGCGTAAGCATATAAGCCCATAAGCCGTAGACCCAAGACTTATCCTTTTACTATAGGTTGCAACCTGGGGTTTGCATTTACATACGGTCATGTATGTACATTCTTACGTGACAATGAATGAGTTTAAGTGTCTTCGAGTATCAACGTGGCATACGTGTAGTGCTCAGCTCATAGGAGCTTATGTAGTTACTTTAGACTTGTTATTAAATAGTCATTAATGTGTTTTGTCAACGAATTGTTTAGTAAATGCACTTCATGGTGTTTGCTTAACTTGAGTTTGGTTAGGCATGTGGCTGAATTAGCCAAACAATTTAACTTGTGTGATTTATCAAATAGTATGATCTCTAAGCCATTGTTTACACTCCACGAATTTTTTTATCTTGTGGTATAGCTTGAGTGGTTGTATACACATGTATTTAATGCATGATGTAATGCCTGTAAGAAGCTACATTCGCATGTGTTCACCTTTATATATTTCATGTTTTAGGAGGAAAGCATGATAATGTATCCAAGGTCACATTTAAATTCTTTATTCTAAATTTGGTGTGTGAGTTGCATAGAATGACCATTAGCGTGATTGATCCAAGTGCCATGGCATGACATGATCGTGCCATCTTGTACCATATGTTACGTGATAAACTTTATGGGGAAACCTTAGAGTGTATTTTATTTATTAGCTGACTTACTTAATGCCATTAGTATCATGGGGTTGTTTTTGTTTTGGGTCGAAGTATTGTCATGCTACTATTCTGCAAAATAATAGTTTGCGATCTTAGAGACCCACATTTGCGTAAATATGTGATTGTCCATCTAGTTCATGTGACACGATAATGTGCTAGGGGTGCTTATAGTCGCATTGGAGTCTATACATCACTTGATCGTCAAATTGTGAAATATGCATGATCTGGTGTGGGTTGGTTGTGTTGCATTATATATTTGTGATATTCTTATAAGGGTGCAAAAGGGTGTAGATTCATGTCTATGACCATGTCATCTTACTTGCATGTTCTCAGTAAGCAGAGATAATCATTTCTCTATGAAGACCTTATGGTTAAACTTTCCACTAGCTAAGCTATTACGATTATCTCATCTATTTATTATCCTTTCAGCTACACAATCTGGCCGGAAATCTTTTGTTTAGTTCATTGTAGTTCTAACATGAGACATAAGCTTAGGAGCTCTTGAGTAATTCCTCTACTAACTCCCATGTTGCTTGCTGTATTATGCCTTGTAACTCACATGCTTGAGCAACTGTTTTGAAAATATGTGCATACAAATTAAGTACTTAGAAGCCTTCCTTCCCCCATGAAAACTTCTAGCCCTGGGGGGGGTGGTCTCTACCCGAAACAACGTGCTTACAAGTAACATACTGAACCCCCACTGCCTATGAGCCTGCATTCTTAGCATGCCATTTTCCTTCCAAGTTCTTTCTTGCTTGATAATTGATAGCACCATGAATGACTCTGAGTAATGTATAGGTTATAACCTTGTAATAGTGATTGATGTCGCTCATAATTATTAGTCTTGCAGATGCTGAGTTATCTCATGTCCTTGCTACTTTGCTGTGATACGGAAGCTTTGGTTGTCTGACTTGATTTTGAAATAATTCGATTTTTTCATGTCTCAGAATGAACTTCGTTAAGTTGAACGCCTTGATACGACCTCGAATTATTATGTTTAAGTTGTCAGACATGAAGAATCCTTTAAATGTCCGCTCCTATTGATGGTAAGTTTAGAGTAGTCATTGCGATTCTAGTATTGCTTAGATAAAAATTTTAAAGATGATGTACATTTAAAATAAGTTTGATATGGTTATCTATGTCAACTCATTTGCCCCTCTTCAATGCGATTTGCCCTCGGTGCCTAAATAGAGTTAGTACACGCTTGAAGAGGATTAGCGAGGAGGAGACTGGATACCATAAGCCATTTTCTTTCGATTTAAAGGAAGTAGTGATTGCAAAATGAAACCTTTTACAAACCTACCGTGTTGATCGTAGTTATGTGTGTACATTCTCGAAATAACTGAACTTAGGTCTAGAATTTCGAGGATGAAATTCTTTTAAGGGGGGAAAAGTGTAAGATCCGCGTCCTTTATTTATGTTAAGTTGGCTGCCTTACTTCTACATTACAAAATTCGTATTTTATTAACCATATGAGTTACATTAGTATCGGTGTGCTTATGTGAGCGATGATTTTGTTAGAAAGAATTATTATTGCTATTACTGATTTTAAAGTTAATTTGTGCTATTTGAGCCCCTAAATTATATCGATGGTTTAAGTTAGTCGTTATTCGATTTATTTAGTCATTTCCCGAATGCGATTAGGTTGTTTACCTTAGAATTAGTTTCGATGTTTAATAACTCGAACCTTCATATATTTGGGAACGAATAGTCAATAGAAGGTCGTATTGTCGATTTGGGTTTAGAGTATGAAGAACGAAATCAAACTAGCGGTGCCATTTATTGAACAACTTAGAACAAAAGAAAAACGGGAAGGGCATTTTTGTAAAAAAAAAGGCGCCCGGCCCCTTTCTTCTTCATTCCGACGCGAAACCCCAACCCCCCTATCTCTCCCACTACTATGCATCTTCTTCTTCCTCCTCCACCACCATACGCGACCACCAAGCTCCCAAAACCCCCAATTTTCGATCAGCCCAGCTTGAAAATCCCTAGATTTCGCCTCCCCATGATCAAACCAACCTTTTGATGTGAAATCTGGGCAAAATTGGAGACAACCTAGCACGATTTCGGTTGAATTAGGCAGCGATTTGACGCCCTAGGCACGAGCCAAAGCTTGGATGTGCAACCTAGCTTTTAGTTGCTTGGAATCCTCTCTAAACTAGGAGTAATTCGCGGCCTCAAGCACCCACCACAAGTTCTAGTTAGTGAGTGGGTGTTTGGGTTGAATTTAGGGTTCAAATTACACAGGTTTAGGCATGGTTCGGGGTCCGTTCATGTGGTCAGGGAGCAAAGTGTCAAAGGTTGGCGTTTCGAGTGCTTGAATGCGAGCCCAAAGCCCTTTAAATGAGTCTGCAACTTGAAACCAAGGTGGGTGTTTCTCGCCTCCTAAGTATTAGTAGATTCGAAAACGTTTTAGCCTAAACAATAATGCATGTTAACTTAGGTTTAGTTCATTTCATGAAATATGTAATGAGAAACTAAGCATGTTAAGTTAGATAGAATACATGTCTGAAAACTTAGTTCGAAATGAGTTATGTATGTTTAGATTCGATTCAAGTGAATTTAGTTATTACATGCCTGAAATAATAGTTTGAAATGAGTTATGCATGTTTAGGTTCGATTCAAGTGAATTCAGTTAATGCATGCCTGAAGGGTTGACTTGAATAGTAACTTCAATATGATAAATGAATGCCTAGAATTGTATTATGCTTAAATGACTTAAATAGGTTTGAATAGTAACTTCGATATAGTAAACGAATGTCTTGAAACACATTAGGTTTAAATGGCTCAAATAGGTTCAAATAGTAACCTCGATGTAATAAACGAATCCCTTAAATCGTATTATGTTTAAGTGGTTTATTTTGATTCGAACAGTAACTTCCATGTAATAAATGAACGTTTAGAATCGTATTATACTTAAATAACTTAAATAGGCTGGAAATGTAACTTTGAGACAACGAATGACGCTCCGAATCGATACTTCTCTATTTAGTTGAATTATGCTCATGAAATAGCTTTGGAAATAGCATTTGAATGATGAACTGAGCATGTTTACGTCCCTTAACTGCAATACATGAATGTAATCGTGTTTCATGCTTAGTTAGTTTAACTTAGCTTACTAAACGTCCGTTTCAAGTTAAAGTCGTGTGAATGCCTATTATATATATGAGTGTATGGTTATAACCGTTGGTTGCAACGCACTGCTAATTGTTAGTTGTTTATTCGGTAAGTTAAGCATTGGTAAGTTGCGTAAGTTTATGTATCGCTTTTCAGTATATCATAATGATTAGGATACTAGATTGTGAAATTGAAACCGAGATGGTAGTTGGATGGTTTGAGGTAGAACTATGAGCGGTTCAAGGACCTGTGGTCGGTTGCTATGTGAGGAGGGAGTTTGGGTTGTGATTACCGCAATCGTGTGGATTGCGAGGCCGTGTGTGGCTCATTGTGTTGTTGAAATGATTATGAAGTGCTTGAATGTATTATGTGCAAATCCCTCCCCTTTTATGTTATTAAGATGCATTATGCATGTGAAGGTGTTGTTTTGAAAAAGGATGTTTCTCGTGTTTCAAAACAATAATAGCCATGACTATTAGCAATCAATGGCCTATTTTAGCTATACGAACTTCGTTTTGGGAGTGAACTTGCTTGAACGGGGGAATCCCTAAAGAATTTGATTGAAAAGAAAGTGCGATGTGTGAAAAAAAGATTTCGCTGTGAGAGGCAGCAAAATTATTAGCCGTTATGGCCCATACGCTTTCAATTGGCTAAGATAATGTGCTTTGGACAATATGTTATGAATGATTATGTTAGCCTAGGGGATAAGTCCTGGTACTAGGAGACCCTAGAAGACCCTGACGAGGGTAATGGTCCGATATGTTATGTAGCCGTCCCGGGAGTAAGAGCTTAAGCGTGAGCGTTAGGTCTCACTATGGGGTTGAGAATAGATCTCACCCAATCAGCACCTTGTAATGATCTTATGCCAGATGTATTTTCCTAATAAGCAAAGAAAAGCAGTTGGGATTTTTCCATTTTAAGTATTTCAGAAGAAAGAAAGTTTCAAGGGCCATTAAGAGGCCAGTTAAATGAAATGTGAAAAGTTATAAGGGTCATTATGCGACCAATACGAAAGAGATTTCCTGTAATGAAAATAAGCATCAAAGAGGCAAAAAAAAAAGTTTTTATGGGCCTCAAGAGGCTAAGCAAAGTGTTTTCAAGAAAAAAAGAAAAGTTTTCTGTGCATGTCCTGTGCTTTTCTTATGAATGAAATGTGAATGAGATTTCAAGTAAGGCTAAGCAAAGTGTTTTCACAAGAAGAAAGAATGATGCTTGTGCATATCATATGAATGAGATCTAAGTAAGGTATGCTAATGAAAATAAAGCTTTATATGAATATTCCAAGTATAACTTCTGAATGAGATGCCAAGTAAGATACGATCGTGAAAAAGAAAGCTATATGATCATATTTCATGCATACCTATGAATGAGATTTGAATGAGGCTTGAAATTTATGTATGCCTTATGTATACCATATGAATGAAATGCCAAGAAAAGTATGATTATGAAAAGAGATAATCTTATGTGCACATGATATGAATGGTGTTTCATGTATAGTTTAAATGGAATGCTAAAAGGTTATGTTATAAAAAGAAAGATCCCTATGCTTAGCCTTCGATGCTTGCTTACATGCTCAACTGCTTGTTAGTAAAGGAACTTACTCATTGAGGGACCTAGAAATATGTTTGAGTGGCTAAAATGAAATGAAGTTTATGTTTAGCAACCGTTCCATAAGGACTTCACGAATGTCTAATATTATAGTAAAGTATGAATACGTGATATGTGACTGTTAAAGATATTATTGCTTGCAACGGTTTTGGTTTAAAGGGGGTCGGGGGACACTCAATGAGTGTGTGGTTGCTCATCCCACAACTCTTTCGCCCTTTCCCCCAGGTTTTCTTTGTGACAGGAATAAGTTGAGTCAGCTATGTCAAGATGGAGTCTATTCTCGCTTGCAAGGTGTTATGTGTGCCTACTTACATCTTAAATGAAGTCATGTAAAGTATTCTTAGTTTGTAAACGTTTGTAAACAATTATTCTAGTTCATGTAATACATATGGTATGAAGGTCGCTCCGTATGGCCGTATGAGCCAACCATCTAATTAGTTAGATGTTTTCTTGGTCACAGTTAGTTATGATTTGGGATGTAAACCCTAATATTTCGATTGTGTGAACCATTGAGTTGTATCTTTCATTTCTTCTTTATTATTGAACGATTCTATTTGGTGTACCCCGAACGAGTGGCTCGTTAAGTTATGAACTCCGACGTGTAGACATTGAGCTTCTTTTAAATGTTTTACGCTTCCGTTGATTTACAGGGGCTTATTGTACGGCTTTTAGCCTGGAAACGGTCAGTTTTTAGTGGAAACTCTATCTATTTCGCCCCAAAATTTTAAGTAAGGAGTTAAGAAAACGTAACGCTCCTGGCCTAGGGGCTGGGGGTGTTACATAGAAAGAAGGGGGAAGTCCAACGAAACAATAAAACTTAACGACAAATCCAAATGGAAAGGTACGCTGATGAAAGGATCAACTCATTCGGCTTACGTCTAACTTAACCCAGGAATGTGAAACTTAGCAATGGAAATGACAGGATGTCAGCCTTGTATTTAAACTCGTCCTACCCCCTCAAACGAGGGATCTAACCAAGCATACCAGTTTGGTTGAATGATACGCTGATGCAAGGATCAGCTCGTTCAGCTTACATACAAACTTAACCTACGAACGCCAAAGTTGGCAATGGGAACAATAGGATGTCGGCCTTGCATCCAAACTCGCCTTTCCCTCTCAAACAAGGTGTCTATCCAAGCGTGATAATTTAGTAAAATGATATACTGATGCAAGGATCAGCTCACTCGGCTTATACCCAAACTTAACCCATGAACGCCAAACTTGGTAATGGAAACGATAGGACCTCGGCCTTACATCCAAACTCATCCTACCCCCTCAAATGAGGGATCAAACCAAGCACGAACGTTTAGTTAAATGCCACAACATCGTAGCACCTGTGGAACGCAAAGCATCCATCTTACTACCAACATCGCTCACCCCCAGGGACCAAGGGAGGGATGTACATTATTGTTACATTTAGCTAACCATCCTCCCTTCACCAAAAGAAAAGCAAAGCCTCTTGCACCACCTCAAAGGGCAAGCAACCCTGGCTCGACAAACAAACGTCAATTCTTTGACACAGGATGTCAATACATAGCAACAGTAATGCAAAGATGTGACGGAAAACAAATGAACCCCCATAGAGAATGTCATACGTGCAAATGAAATAAGAAACCGCAGCACATAAGTAGAAGTTTAAACAAAACAAAACAAAATGAATAGATGTCCATGCATCCTTGGCTTAAGGCGAAAACTAATCACAGACATGAGTGAAGTCTAAGGACCTAAGGAAGAACAACTAAAAGGGGAGGAGGAGTCAGGCCTGGGCATCATTATCAACAACATCACCGTTGCCCGGGGACTCTACAACATCATCCTCGCGAGGGTCTTACTGGGAAAACTCGGGTGAAGATGGGGGAGCGGAGGATGCAGCACCCATGTGAGAGTAAGCAATTGCTAGACAAATATGCTCCTTCCTGTTGGCATGGGCACCAGTATTCCTCATCTTGACCACGTCTGTCTACTGATGGAGCACCCCCAGCCAAGCATGAAGAGCACTTGACCTCCATCGTACTCTTAAGCAGCTCAGGCCATGAGATCCGCCATTGCCTCTTGCCCCTTCTTATAAGAGACGTTGACTAAACCAGTTGGGCTTGATAGGCCTGGTTCTCTATAACCTTTTTCTTGGCCTAATACTTGCACTCCAGTTCCTTCAGCTGGCTCTCCAACTCCCTGTTCTGGCAACCCTCAGCCCGGAGCTTCTCCTGGAGAAATGTTATCTCTTTCTTGTCACGGCGTCCCTGATCCCTTAAAAAGTTAAGCTCGACCTCCGCAACACGCTGGGCAGAAACTGAACAAAGGGCGAAATAAGCACGAATCGCATTCTAAAACAAAAGAATGAGATGCTTAGGACCAAGCATACAGAAGAGAATAGGTTATAAATACCAGGAATGCGTACCTCCATGAAGTAGGCCCAGGCGCCCTTAAGGGTGTTCAGGACCTATTTCGAATTGGAGGTAGGGGCAAGTTCCACCTTTGGACGAGCTCCTTAAGCAACGTCACCTTCCCTGCATAGTTGGTGGAAAGGAAGGAACTCCTTCCCTTGGATGAGTGATGGTCGGTAGATCCAGGAGGGGTAACGACTGGTGATGGAGGCCTTCTCTTCTTGGTGGGTGGGAGGCTTGAAGGTCTGCTACTTGATGCCCCCAAGGAAGGAACATCGACAGGCTGCAGAGGCGCACCCTCAGCTTGCCCTTGGTGAGTTGGAGTCTTTATTAGCTCGAGCACTAGGCTCTCATTCTGCAATTCCAGGGAAATAACCATATTACGATGAGAAGATATACTCCTTAGGGACGGGACCCACTAGGGTGCCCGGACTTGTGAGGCCAGGAAGAAGAACATACAGGAGGAAAACCCTGAACCTCCTGGAGAATATGCTCACAGACCTGTTCTCTCGCCTCACATCGTCGAGGTGCCTCCTGCCTTCCTTCGACAGCCTACCCTTCATACTGAGTAATGTGTCTATCGCTTCCTCTGCAAGAAGTAAAGATCAAATAAGTAAGGTCAGCGAAAGGATTGTAAGCTAAATCATTAAAGTGATTATCAAGTTACCACGGCGGATAGGCGAACAAAGTCCGACGGCACGAAGGAAACACCCATAACCGACTAGCACCATCCGAGGGAGCCAGTTAGCTGGAAACTTTATAGTCTTCCCAGATTCGTGATGGATGGAGTCAACGAGCCAAAAGTACTTCACAGCAGCCATCTCGTTCTCCCCAGGATTGGTACAAGGTCTGTTCCCAGTCTTATTCAGCCCTCTCTTGTTCCAAGAGGGATGGCCCAATTCCCATTTGCCTCATTTACGAAAACAAATCTACACTTCCAACCATGAACGGAGGAAGGCTTGTCTAAGGCAGGCATATAGCTAGGCTGGCAAACTATTTAATACCAACCTTTCCCCCCACATGTCTTAATGTTACGCTGGATGATGTGCAAGTAAGAGAAGGCCACGACCGTGCACTTGAGACCTTTAAGCTTACAAGTGGTAATGAACGATAGAATGGAACCCCACGCATTCGGAACGAGTTGGGCAACTATAATATCATACATTTAGAGGATTTTTGTGATAATCCTAGGAAGCGAAACCCAAGGTCATACTCTAAGGCTTCCAAGTATGTACCCATGCAACCAGGTGGGGGTTATCTACAGTATCTGTCTCTGAGAGAATGAGTACCCTATAGTTCCGTCGAAAAAAATACTTCAACTCAAAGTCGACGACATTCTTAAGTTCTTTACAAATTAAAGGGTTGATATATTGAGAGCCAGACCCAAGTTCCGGGTCAAACCTAGCAAGGCCGCTAAAAGGGGTTGGATCTTACTTTAGCCCCTCGATTACGATCGTGGGTGGCATACATATGCTAGTAGAAGGCCCAAGAAGTGAATTATATATGGATACATCCCGCGGATATGACACAGGCCTACCTAAAGAGTGGGAATCAAGGGATAGAGAGCTACTGGAGCTCTCCGTAAGGGCGTTTGGATTGGTCCGGAGGAACTCCCGCAACGGAATCGCCGCAGGAAGTCTTTGGAGGTGCCTACATTTCGAATCTAAGATATCATCATAATTGTTTAAGGGACTAGCGTCTTCTCGTAAGGGTGAGTTTGGGCGCAGGTCAGCACCATCATTACTGAAGTCTCCTCCTCCGAGGCCCGACAAGGGGCTAGAGGACAATCTGAACGAGTACGCAGTGGATGACATAACTACGATGCAAAAATGACAAATAATGGAGGAAATGAGGAATACCTTAACGATGTGCAGGGCAAAGGGGCGAGTCCCTCAAAGCTTGTCTCTCTAAGTTTATCTCTCTAAAACTTTGCGAAGGGTGGCAGAATAAGAATAAAAAATGAGTTAGAAGCAAAGTGTTTATATAGGCACCAGAGTTGCCTTAAGAATCGTGTCACAATATGATGACCCAAAAATCCAATGAAATATTAGAGTATGAAGATCTAGTACAAGTCAAAATAAAAGAAAAGAGAGATCAAGCCCAAAGAAAAACAAAGACGGGCCCCGAGGGGGACCTGATCAAGGGCAGGGCTCCCCATTCGGCCAAGCTGAATGGAAGAGCTCTATCTCTCCATTCGGCTAAACGGAGTAGAGGAGGGAGCCCCTCCACTCGGCTTAGCCAAGTGGGTAGGCAGCTCCTCCCACACTCGAACAAGCCGAGTGGAGAGGAACCCCTGTGCCACTCGGCTAAGCCGAGTGAAGAAGGGAGCCCCTCCACTCAGCTCAATCGAGTGGGAAGCCAACTCCTCCCTCACTCGGCCAAGCCGAGTGGAGCGGGGCTCCCCTCCCACTCGGCTAAGTTTAGTTGAGGAGAGAGCCCCTTCTACTCGGCTCAACCGAGTAGGGAGGCCCTCCTACTCGGCTCGCATACCAAAAAATACAGGGGAGAAAGAGGAGGAAACAAGAGAAGAAAAGGAAGAAAAAGGAAGTAAAAAAATGAGAAAAAGGAAGAAAAAAGGAGGGGAAAAAGAAGAAAAATGCCAAAGAAAGGAAGAAAAACGATGAGAAATGACGAGGGAATGCCCTCATCCAAAGTCATGGTCGAATCATGAAAAAGGAATTCGCTGGATTGAACAGGAAAACTGTCCAGGCTGATGATCATGAGTTATGACACATGAAAGGCTCGTTCGGGGTCAAGATAACAAAACTCACATTTCATTGATAATGAAAACTTCAAGTACACAGTGAAAACGAGCAACAGCAACAACAACAACAAAAGTATCTATGCGAAGCATAGGTACACATTAAACAAAGGCGTGTGCATTTGTTTCCTTGGGAAGCAAATGGAAAAAAGCATGAATAAGCAACAAACATAAACCAAACTAAAGACTCTCTAGCGCTTCTACTTAACGGCAACGAATAATAGCCAGTGGATGATGTGATTTTAATATTATGAAGCCAAGCTGAGCTCCCTTTCAAACTAATAAGTGCTCTCCTTTTCCTTTATAGGGAGCTGCTTCCGCCTTTGGGCGACACCCGATTCTTCATTCGAGGGGCTAACATCTTTTTCGTTGGCAAGGCGAAGGGGAAATATCGAGGAACTTGATCTTTTCATGCCCTTAGCCGCCAACCGGGCAGTAGTGCTCGCTTGTCGCCAGTAGCATCGAACAAGTCAGTCACCATTGACATCCAACCAAATCTCAAAACTCTCCCAGTGAAACCTCTCTAAGGCCTCGTCCAAGTCTTAGACCACAAGGGGAGAGACGATTTCGAAACGGATCGCCTCTTGAAGAACAGAATCGTAGACGACCAACTACATTATCTTAGGAATCTTGACGCCATGCACATAGCGCTCAACTTTATCTTTCGCAAAGCGAGGGTAGAGCGATGACCGATGAGGTGGCAAAGGTCTGGGGGGAGCGAAGTTTTCCAAAGTCGAACCATGAGAAGAGGAGCTGAGCGTCCTCTTCGCTACCAACAAAGGGGAATTGGTGTTTCGGCATTGTGGATGGGTGGATGAGTAGGGCGCCGAAGAAAGGCGATGAGCATATTTATAACTCTTTGAGAGAAAGGACAACATGAATCTACATCTTATCCGAACACATCGGGAAGTGCTCTGTTAAGATATAAGCGGCTAAATGGCTGGGGTGGATAATGACCTGTCCAATAAGGAGGTGACATATGGCACTGTTCAAGTCAACATGAAGCCCTAGTTGGCCGCATGCTTATAGAAAGAGAATGAGGGGGTATAATGGTAATTTGACCTTTTAAATGGGGAAATTACCCTCTTACCTTTGAGGGCTAACCCCAAGGCTATAAATACCCCAACTTTTCTGATTTGTGGGGACTTTTATGCTCTCACATTTATTTTTCACTTTGGACAAACTCTCTCTCTCTCTCTCTCTCTCTCTCTCTCTCTCTTTCAACTTTTTGCTCTCTAAATTTGCTTCTCAAATTCTTCCTGAGGTTAACTTGAGCATCGAAGGGGCCTTCCTCGGGAGAAACGCCCGAGGTCGACCTTCATGCAGGTTATTGAAGGAGGACACATCAGTGCATTCAATCGATTGGCACATTAGCCACACTTAAGTGCAGGCATCACCACCCCTCAAGTAAGTTTCAGCCTGAAACAAAAATAAAAATCAATTACAAACTAAGTGCTGATTTATAGAGATTCATTTTACAAAAGAAAATAAAAATAAATTATAAACTAGTTGTTGCAATGATTTGTTCTGGTTCTGAACCCAAAACTGGGAAGACCAATTGTGACATTTGACAGAGCCTGGCCTTTCCTTTTTTGTCCCTTAGCCCAAGACCAAAGCAATGCCTTGGTCAAATTTTCCCATGAGCATTGCGTGTTGCCTGTAAATAAGACACGCAAAAATATCTCTAGTGGCTCCTTCTAGAGAGCCACCTCATGATCGATGTTCCAAGCATCATGCGATGCAAACATGCTCACGGCTCATGGCTTGTCAAATTGGATTACAATTTTGGCACCAAGAGTGATCTTATCGTCTTATGTGTGCTGCCCCCTCCCCGTTCACTACTACGCCAAATTATGGGAATTGGGTTGCATCCCGCACCATTTAGTATGTCTGTCGAAGGCGGCCCATCTTGCGGACTATTTTCAATAACATGCGCTTTTCGTGGATTTTTGAAAATTTTGTTTATCATTTAGAGTACCATTTAAGATAGAAGGCTAATTGTTATTTCGAGAACTTACCAGTACATAGAGAAATACAAGCTAGTTTTATTTGGAAAAATATAGTTCTTTTAAGGTAGTGTTTGGTTCGGGGGAAAATGATTTCCTCATAAAATAATTTTATAATTTTTCGTAGTTTGGCGCAATAAAGGATGGAAAACTAGTTTCCATAGGAAATGATTTTTTCCCCAACGGAGGAAAATAATTTCCTTTTTGAGAAAATAGAAAACTGATTTTCTTCCTTTGACTCTTTGGCGATATGGTCAGCTGAAATTTAGGTGCAAAATTTGATTTCAATAGTTTTGATCGAAACTCGCATATCCGAGGGGAAACACTAAAATAAACTCAAATCTAAATTTTGATTTTTTATTTGGTCGACATTTATCTTCGCCAGGACAATTAAGTCGACATTTTTTACTACTAAAAAAATTCAATTGACTCACCACTAAAACAATTTCGACGATCTGCAATGAAACTTGGTCATCAAATAGAAAATATTAAAATAGATTCAGCTTCAGATTTTGAGCTTAATATTCTTTCATTTGATCAACATCTTTTTCCACAACGACAATTCAATTGATTTTTTTTGCCCCTTAAACAATGCAGTCAATATTTTTCACCACTGGAATAATTTCAACAGTTTTGAATCGAAACTTGATCATCAAGTAGCAAACATTAAAATAGGCTCAAAATTCAAGCTCAAATATGAATTTAAGCTTAAAATTCTTTTATTTGGTCAACATTTATCTTTGCTACAAGTAGAGTTGGACAAAGCTGACACGACACGATTACTGGCCCGAAATCGATGCGAAATTAAGTGGGTTTGGATATAAATTTTCAACTCGTTCAATTAAGTAGGTTGACACATTGAACCCGTTTAATTAAATAGGTTAGGGTTAGGTCGAGATTCTCGATACGAAAAAGTTTCTATTTAACCCGTTTAACTAAATAGCTTAAATAAGTCAATCCATTTTCTCATTTGTCATCGATCTATTTACCTTTTTATTAGATAATTAAGAATACAAACATTAAAAAAATTTGAATTTTGATGAAGCAGGGAAGTTGTAGAAAGTAATTGTTTAATGCGATATGTAAACTTAATATTTATCACTGTGGAATTACATATTAGTTGGAAATGTTAAATGTGTAAATGGATAATTAGGCGACTGAACTTGAACTGTTTATCTTAAGCGGGTTAAGCGGGTCAAACCGCATAAAAATTAAATGGGTAGGTCAAGGTTTTTCAACCCGTTTAATAAACGGGTTATGATAAGGTCGAGGAATTCTCAACCCGTTTAAGTTCGACACAAACATGAACCCGACTCGACTTGACCTATTACCCATCTCTAGCTATGACCATTCACGTAATATTTTCGCCATTTAAACAATTCATT